>PVIR01000499.1:38934-174071 GCA_004026965.1 Petromus typicus
GTGAAAGGGGACAATGTTGAGATTGTAACAAAAAAGTAAGGAAACAAATTTTATATATATGGGGGGGTGGTAGGGTGGGTGGGGCTATGGGAAAAAATGAGAATTAAGTTGTGTCTTATACTGGTACAAATCCCCATTATGGAGTGCAATCATGATGTGTATATTTAATGTACCAATAAAGATAATTTTAAAAAAATACCCTGTCCTTTATTTATATGCTCATGTCAACATCCATGTCATGAAACAAATTTCCTAATTAATTGTTATGCTTTTGACCCAATACAAGAACATGGTTTTCAGGTGGCTATCATAATGGGAAAATGCTGAAGCATTTCTTTGGAACTTACAGACTTTCGGGCAAAAAAAAAGTCAGAACTATAGTTAGTAGAGGTCTAATGAGTGAGGAGTTGGGGAAATTATTGCATTTCTTAAAAAAGGGGGGGCCTTAAGCGGTATTCTAAAACATTCCTCTGCAATTTAGATGATTTACAAATCTTGATATACAGATTTCAGCTTCCTAATTAAAGACTGAAACTCAGCATCAACGATGACATTTTGCAAAGCACACCCTACCATTTTATTCAAGAGTCCAGAGACAAAGGTGTTTACAGGATCTACTTTGGAAACGTATGGGTGGCACTAGGAACTGTAGTAATTAAAGTCAAACAATCGCATGAGAAATAGCTTCCTGATTGCTTGTTCTCTCACCTCCTTATGACCTCAAGAATCAAAAATCTCATTTCACATGCTTTCAGGGAAAAAAAGACTTTGTCTTCTGTTTGTATTTTCTTTATGTTTTAGTAGCCATACTAGAAGTATTTAGAAGCCATACTAGAATATTGCCCAGTAATAGTGATAGGTTACCTGATAGACAAAGAAAGTTAAGACAATTAATAAAAATATCATTATGAATTTCAGGATATGAGGAGCAATCTCATCTTATTATAGAATTATCTTTCTATATCTGTTTTCATTATTTCAAAAAGTCAATTAAAGAATCTCACATCAAGTCTGTCTCACTTAGATTTCTACGCTGTAGTTTCCAGACATACTATATTCCAAGCAAACGGTAAAATGTAACATGGCAACTTGAACAGTTGGAGTTAGCAAATCATCAAAGTTACAATATTACTATTAAATTGATAGTAAATAGCACTAGAATTTGCAATATTTGGACTTGTTTTCTTAGGACCTCAACTGAAAAGCCAACAAAATATATTTTGACATATTTCTCTGTCATGAGATTATTTTATTAATATTGTGATTAATATTGTGACTGTATTTTCTGTAAAGACAAAGAGCTATAGCTGTTCACAGTCTAGATCAGAAATGAGCTTTCCATGATAGAAACGTCCCACTGCTGCATGTGTGTCATAGGTTCACCACCACTGGTTTAGCTGTTTGAGCACAGGCAAGTCACACAGGATGGCTCATCCCAAGGTTCTGTTCACAAACCTACTGTACCACAAGGCCGGTCACTGTAAGCTCAGCAGAAGGACTTAGTTCACCTGGCACAGTTTACACCAAGGTATAGAGTGACTCTTCCACACAGCTCTGCTGAGCTTCAGCCTTCATCAGAAACAGTTAGGAAGTATTACATAGCCAAGTGCAGATGCTCATTCGCCTGGCCTGAGGATCTGCATTCCCAGAAAGCTCATGAGAAAGAGGACGCTTCAAGCTGATGAAGTACACACTGGATGTCAAGGTTTTAAAGGATGTTTGTCATATTCAAGCACAAATTTCCAAAGGGGTATCATTTTTAAATGCCTTTCTGCTAAATAATATGAACATGCACAGAATAAGAGTTGAGGTTACGGAAGACCAGAGGAAGACTCAAACAGAAGGGTCCTCGAAAATTCTTCTAGACAGAGAGACTGTGATGCCCAAAGCATAATCTTCCAGTCATTTGCTGTCATGTAATCCAAACCTCTCAGGGACAGCTTTCAAGATCCACCTACATACTGATGCTGTCTATAAGCTAACGGTTCATCAAGCGAGGCATGATCGCCAAAATTGTCTTCTTGCCAGTGGAACCAGGGTTCCTTTCAGTGGCCCAAACAAGCATCAAGTATCGCTTCTCTCCTTAAGTCCCTTCATCCTGCCATCCTGCAGCCACTGTTTCTACAGAAGGCACTTTTTGAGAATATGAATATCAGCAGCATTTCCCCAGGCCCCAGGCTCCAACCAGATATTCACCAAGCCCTCTGCTTCCTGATACCAGCACAGCCAAATACATGTTCTGTTCTTTCACAGAGGGAAAAGGAAAGGTGGACTACTCCAGCTCTATATTCATCAAAGCACCTGCAGAAATCACAGTAGCAACAAAAGTTCCAAATCTCAGTCCACAGAGAAAAAGGAAAGACATGAAGAGCATATGCACATGTACACATGGCAAGAGGATGACAATGAAGGGACAATTCTCAAAGTAAATATATAAGAGAGATAAACCAAGTCTAGAAGATGGGTATTAAAAAATACATAATAGAGGATGATAACCTTCTAAAATAAAGATAAAATCATGTAAAATTACCATTTTCTAACCAGAAACAGAGAAAACAGCAACTTCCTATGGTTCAAGATTTCATTGGTGATAAGAAGCCTTAGCAAATCAGAAGGGCTTAGTGGCCTTAGCAAAGGTGAAAACTGCACTACCACATAGAAACAGGTGACATCAAGCCCTTCCTCTAAACTTCCCACTGCACCCACTTCAACCTAATCTGTGAAAAACTCCATCTAGCTCTTACCAGAGTTGTTCATGGGTCAGCCAACTCTAGTCACTGTCTTAAGTTGGCTCTGTTCACAGAAGCCTCGCTACCCCAGGAAATCAGTGGCCAAGGTTAAGGTACAGGCTCCCTCCTCCAACAAGGGACAAGTTTCAATCTTTTCTTGAGGTTGGAAGACTCAAAACCTATTTGACATCAAGCCAATTAACGAAACCATTTAGAAATCATCACAGCAAGCTGAGGGACCCTGAAAATACAAAGTAAGGAATGTGTGATTTGGAAAGCCTTGTACAGTTGGTAATTCCCTTAAATATCCTTATTGAATCAGCAGAACTGGCAAAGAGGTTTGAAGAGTTGAACCTATCTTCAACCTGAGTTTATAAGCCTCTAAAGTCATTATTCAAGTAGATGGCGCCACAGAGGCAAAAATGGGGGAAAATGAAGAAAATAAGGCAAAAATTTGACCTGTCTTTCAAAAGAAAAGTCCTAATTCATTCAGTTACACTCAATTATTCATCATTTACTTCAAAATTTTCCAAAACAGCAGACTAGGTCCATTTTGACCTGCTTTTCCTTAATTAGGAAAAATATAGCATAGAAAGTCTTTATAATAATGATAATTGACTAAGTGCTTTTGGGGGACAGACTTGCATGGATCACATTACATGAATCATCCCTCAAGAAAATGATCAGTGCAGAATCATTTCCATTCTGTATGTGAAATACTTCAGAGAAGTCATGCAACTCCCCTAAGATCTCAAGGCTACGAACCCGAGTGTACTGCGGTGCCCAAGTTTATAGCCACTAGACGGCGCTGCCTCGCAGGGGAGGAGTCAAAGCCTCAAGCACAGTCAGAACTCTCTTGGGGCTTATTAACATTTAGTGCAATGGCAGCTGGAGAGTCAGTTCTGTCCTCAGCAGAGGACAGAAACATTCTGCCCAGGTACCATGCAGACAACAGACCAAACTAAATGAGTCCTAGGTAAAGTGGCACTGGCCCACTGGAACACGTAGATCTTGTTTAGAGCCACTGTTATTTGGGGGCCATGTCTCCCTGAAATATGGTGAGTTTTACCTTAAAAGTAAGTTATAATTATGTCTTGAGAATTTTGCAACATTTTTGGGGTTAAAAATAACTCTGATAAAACAACAGTGCTGGAAAATATTCTAAAAAATCAGTAAGGATGCAAATCTCTGCTTTACAACAAAATGGAACAAGCTTTATGTATGACAGACAAGATTTTCTAGAAAATAAAACAATTGCTATACCAAGAGGTAAAGAGGTGAAATGCAAAAGGATGCAAAGCTAAGATTTCTGTTTTTAGGACAACAAAGGAAATGGCAACTAAAGAGAAGAAGAGCCTTATGGGTATCCCTAAACCTAATCTGGCCTCCATTTGCCCCTGACAGCAGACCCTCAGAATGACTGCCACCCCTTTTACTATTCACTCTTTACTGAAATACCCAAGGTGCAAATCCAAGAGACAAAGCATCTCACCAGAAGGAATATGGAAGAATTATTTAAAAAGGAGTGGAACCAAAAATATCAGTGCCAAGAATCTTCCTGGAGCACCAAAGCTCACTTTCCATAAGCACTTTCACCCATGAACTGACCTATCTAATGAGGCCCTTGAGATCACACTTGGGGCTCCAGGGAAGCACCCAGGTAAGTACTGGTGCCAAGGGTCTACACATCTCAATCCATCCTGAAAACCTGGGACATGCTTTCTCTTTCACAGAGCAATGACTGTTTCTCCAACTTTGCTATATAGATATTTTCATGGTAATTACATTTGTGGCAATGGAATTAACTTCTAGTTGAAAGCTTTAGTCATAGAGGCAAATAGTGCAGTTATTTCATGCACTAAGGAAGATTGCAACCTTCTGGAGAGCCAGCACCTGCATATTTCTATGTTCTGATGTGTCAGCAAAGCATGAGGGCTTTTATGCAAAGACAATGAAATCAAGCAACAGCAATGTGTTTCTAATGGCACTAGGGCACAACAGTCTTTCCAGTTGGTGAGTTGATTTTTCTATACTCAATGCAGTCCTAAAAGACTCATATGGCTGATGTGCCTTCAATGACTTCGAAAAAAAAGAGAACTTTTGCACACCTTGCACCCTTCCAAGGCCATTACAGAAAGAACTGAAATAACATCCAACAGAAGAAATGACTACTGGTAATTGTGTCTCAGATCACTCATTTCGGAGTGAGCATGCACACGTTGGTTGTAAGACCCTCCATTCTCATCTCTCCAGTCTCACAATTCACCAAATTATCTGACAGCACTTTGAAAACAAGAACCTAGCAAGTGCTTTAATAGGGTCTTTTTGGTTCTTTAGCAAGTAAATGTCTATTAACCTTGTATAAACCAAATTCTGCTCCAGCAGCCTTAATCACATGGTTTATTAAAAGATTTTTAGTAGCATGTGTGGCATAAGGATGCTTATAAAAATTGAATTCTGGGTTACATAACAATGAATAGTCTTCCAGAAGGGCCATATCCAGCCTAATGATAGTGTTCTTCTCATAATGAGAAAAGAAATGTACTTGTTGAAATTGCGTGTCAACATTACATGGCTTCTATCTACCATCTGAGTGCACTAAGATCTAAAGTTATTGTGTGATAATTTTAAGTGACTTGGTAACTCTTATTCTGTTTGACACACGCTATCCACATTTTTAAAGATGTAAGTTCCACTTAAAAACTCAGGCACACATTTTAGTGAAGATAACACACGAATAGTATATAGTCTAAGTTTTGATCACACCACTTCTAGATAAAGTATGAGAAATATGTGGACTGCATTGATGAAATCTTCACTCAGTTGAATGTTGTAGGTATTACCTGAGTTAAACGACCTTATTTTTAAGTTACAAAGAAGACACAGTACCCTCCTGGCATTATAAATAAAGTTAAGGATGGTTTCCATGCTAAATTTCCAGAAGAGGTGGCTAAAAAAACAGCCATGCCTGCTGCTTTTCTAGCCAGAAAAACTATTTCTAATCAGTATCAGATGGGAATAATGAGCTGGCTCTCTAATCATCCCGGGGTTAGGATAACAGAATGTACACAAATGAAAACATTTCTACATAAGACAACATACAACTTCTGCTTGCAACGGGGAGGGGCTTCTCCGGGAGTGGAGTAAGTTCTGACTACATTTGGAAGAAATTGCTGACTTCTGCTGGCAGAAAGCATTTGTGGAGTGGACTTGCAAATGATTAACTTATGATGCACTTTCTAATGTACTTCTAACGTACCTACCTCGATGAAGAAGCATTGGTGCTATGAATTTGGGAACTTCTCATTATTAACCTGTGTTCTCACAACTATGTCTTTGCACTGGGAAAAACTTGGGGCTGTGCCATTTCTAATTTGTTTCTATCAGTGCATAAATCTCCACTTGAAAAAAAATACCACCCCAGCAGGGCAAAGCTAGCAAAGGGGAATTTCATTCCGAACACCCTAATACTCTCCAGATTGGTGCTCTGTGTCATGCACTTACTGACCCTCCTTGACCTCTCTTCTAGAACTTGAAGGAAACTATGCTCTGTGTGACAAAGAATATTGAGCTGCAAGTTTAAACTTCAAAACTGTATCAAAAGAATGGGTACAGAAACTGTGTTTGACTAAGTGCTCTAAGAACTTAGGTTCAAAAGATCTCAGTGGCTGCCCTAAAACGTTTCAAATCCACTGAAAACCTTTCTCAGGAAACAAGCAGAAATACCCTCCCCTCTGAAACCACACCGAATATCATTTTTTAAAAACCCTCCCTCCCTTACTGCACATGAGGAGGCAGGCAGGCGCTGCAGAGGCTTTTATCTGAAGGTTTGCCTTGTCTCTACCCAGAGCCTATTTAAGATTTAAGCACAAGACAAGAAAGTCATTGTGGAAACAGTAAGATTTCGGAATTGATCTCTCACGGGGATTAAATAGGGACGTGATATCTTCCAAACCAGGTCCACATCAAGTGCAAATTAGAAAGACTTTGGGACCCTGGGCTTTGATTTTTTAAAAACTGAAAATTCTCCCCTTGGCTCTGTCTAAGCCCGAATCCCCAGCTTAAACTGAAGACACAGATTTATAGAGCAAGGGTTTTCAAACGGATTGTAAGAAATCTTGGTCCTCCTTCTCCCCCGTGGAATTCTTGAGCCTATTTAGCCCAGTAGGGGCGTGCCTTCGACCCGCACCTTCCACAGCTCTGGAAGCCGCTCAGTTCCTGGAGGAGGAGCTACTACTCTCTTGGCCGAAGGCCAAGGGAAGGGTGCGGAGGCACCGGAGGGGAATCCCGGGCTCCCCGCCGCACAAGCAGTGTGTCCAGTGGTCAGCAAGACTGGAAAGGTCAGTGGTGCCCGGGCCACCCTGCCTGGGCAGAAACCCATCCCGGCGCCCTCCTCACCTTCGTGGTGGAAGCTGCGCACCGTGTTGGCGCGGCTGGCCGCCCTCTCCAGCCGCTGGTCCGGGGCGGGCGCGCCCGGCTGGCCCGAGTGCCGGCGGTACAGGTCCAGCATGTAGGGGGGCACCACGGCGTCCCTGCTGGGGGTGGGTCTCTGCTTCAGGCCGAACATGCTGAGCAGCCGCAATTCAAATTCACTCAGGATGTCGTCCGAGGTCTGAGACGAGGGGCGGCCCGACGACGCCGCGAACTTCCTGCGGCCCAGCTCCGGAATCAGGCCGGCCGCGCCGCCCAGGAGGACCTGGGGAAGCAGCAACGCTAGAAGACAGCGGGTCCCGGCCACCATGGTCGACCTGCGGACAGGGCCGACGTGAGTCACCCGACATCCCCGCCCAGTCCTCCCGCCCGGCCTTGTGGCCCCCAGCTCTGCGCCGCCGCTGCCTCCAGGGTGTCCGCCTGACGCGCACGCTCCGGCGGCCAGGCCCTGAGAACTGGGCCCCTCCAAGTGCATTCTCGACCCAGCTGACTTCTGATCTGGGATATGCCCTCATCTCCAAGTACAGGCAGCAACTGCCATCTTTTTATCCATGACATCCAGGGCTGGGGATCTGGGAAAATCACCGTTTGTCTGGTACCCTGGGTCCCCTGCAAGCCCGCACAGCGTCCAGCGCCCGCCTGCACATATACACACGCATCAGGAGTGTATGTGACTTCCTGAGAGGCACTGTACAGAACACTCTCAGTCTCTCTCTCTCTCTCTCTCTCTCTCTCTCACACACACACACACACACACACACACACACACACACTCTTGCCTGTAACTTCTAGACCCCATAACCTCGAGCCACAACTTCTACATCTTGCTGACCCTAACCTTAGGGGTGAAACACCGGCCATTCCGTCACCCTCCCGCCATCCAGAGAGACAAGCACCTT
Source organism: Petromus typicus (assembly GCA_004026965.1). Lineage (NCBI taxonomy): Eukaryota > Metazoa > Chordata > Mammalia > Rodentia > Petromuridae > Petromus > Petromus typicus. The sequence continues at coordinate 46,994 of PVIR01000499.1, forward strand.
CCCGGGATTATGTAAATAGCCACTACCTAGGAACGCACATGTCAGCTGTTAAAAACACGGGACCAACTGGCGATGCAGCACAGCCCCACTGGACTTCTAGAATCAAATCCAAAAGCCCCGACTCCCGGCCCTCCCCTCCTCTCCGAGCCAGCGGAGACAGCGGGTCTCCCGGAGAAACTTGCAGAGTGGAGAAGGGATCCTAGAAGTGCGGGTTAGTAACTAGGGGCTGAAACCCAGGGGCCAAACGCAATAACTACTTTTTTAATCGTCGCAGTATTAACAGCCTTAATAACCCCTGAAGGAGGAAAAAAAGGCCAGATGAATAGGGCTGGACAGTTGGGACGTGGGACGGGGCGCCCCGCAGCGCTGGGCTGCACGTGGACCCGCCAGGATCTGTTTACGTCGCGTCTGTCCTTCCCCGGGACACGCTGAGCCCGGAGCCCGGAGCCGCGTCCCTCTCTCTGCCCGGCCCTAGCCCAGCGCCGTGTCCTTTACCTTTAGGAGACCGCAGTCCGTCTAGGAAGCACGCAGAGACACGTCCATTGAAAGAGGCTCCACATGGAAATTGCTCTGTCCCAAGGGCCCAGCGCAGGGACCCGGTGTCCGTCCCCCTTCCTGGCCGCACAGTCGCCTCCTCGCGCTCGAGCGGCGTCCCGGGTCGGCCGGACGGCGGGGCTCGGGGACGACCCGGCCGGATCCGCTGGCGAGAGTCGCGGACGCGAGCGCGGAGCACGAGTCACTCTCCCTGCAAGTTCAAGAAGTCTCCAGCCAAGTGCTGACACACAGCCGCGAGCAGGGGGAGGAGTGCGGGGCCGGGCAGGGACGGGAGGGGAGAGGCGAGGCCGGTGCTGTCGTCGTCCTCGGGCACCGGCGCCCTCGGGACGCGCGGCCGGCTCCGGGGCTCGGGGCGCTCGGCTCGGGCGCTCGGCGCTATCCCCGCCGCGGCGCCGGGCTCGGGCCGGCCATCCTGGGCGACGCCGGGTCCGCGGAAGGGCGCAGCGACGAAGTGGGAGCCGGGCGGGCGGCGCCCCCGCATCACTCCGCCTTCCTGCAGCGCCCCATGCGCGCTCGCCGGGGGCACCCGCCGCGGCTCGGGCGCCCCGCCGTCCTCGGGCGCATTCTCCGCGGGGCCGGCCGGGGCCGGGGCCGGGGCCGGGCGCTGGGCCGGGCGGACGCGCTCTCCGAGCCCCCGCACCGAGCGCCTCTCGCGGCCAGTGCCCGGTCCGCTCACACCTCGGCCAGCGCGTCCTCAGCTCTGGGTCCCCGGCGGGGGACGCCGGGCATCGCGGCGCTCGGGCTCGGCTCGGGGCTCCGCGGCGCTCTGAGCGCCCGCGCGCGGGGACGGGGCGGCCGGGCCAGCCGAGGCCACAGCGCCGCGGCGCGCACGGCCCGGGGCTTCAGCGGCGCGGGCTCCCTGTGTGCGCGGCGCTCGGCCGAGGGCGCGCGGGGCGGCGGGGGCTGCGGCGTCCGGGACGGCGCTGCGAGTGCCGGGCCGGAGCGAGCGCGGCGGGGCGAGGACTCTGGCGACAGCGGCGGCGGCGGCGCCGTGGCGCGGCGCTCGCGGCTTTTAAAGGGGACGCCGCCTGCCGGCTGCCTCCGGGCCGGGGCGAACACCTCCCCCTCGGCCGCGCCGCTCGCCGGGGATCCCCGAGAGGCGGGAGGGAGCGGCGCGCAGGGGTGTGGACGGCGCGCCCGGGCGGCCGTGCGGGGCGGGGCGGGGCGGGGCGGGGCGGGCGGGCGCGCGCCGAGGCGCGGGGGGCGGGGAGCGAGATCCCGCGTCGCTGGACCCGGCGGGGATTCCTTCTCCAAAGTCGGCTGAGACCCAGGGTCTGGCCACTATGTCCCCACCGGGCCCGTTATTCAACTTTCAGTTTGAAGTTTTTCTGTACTACAGACTTTTGAAAAAGAGAAATCAGGTTACAAGAAGGTTTCTTGGCATAGAGCTGGAGTAAACGCTTTTGTGTTTTGGGGGGTGGGAGGGAGAATTTGAAGAAAATAAGGCTGGAAAGTAGGTGTTATTTAAGCGTTAACACAGGGATTCGCGTAGTTACAAATGCATGTGTTCACATTTATATAAATACACAGATGTGTTTCTATTCAAATATATCTAATTTACAAAAATAGATGCATAGGTTTCTATAAATGTTTATGTAAACATGTGCAGAGGAAGGCACAGGTTTCTACAGACAGGTCTGTGTAAGGGACATGACTGTCACCCGTTCATGCTGCGTGTTACATGTACAGTATGTGTGACAATGTGAAGAAAAGAACGTGGAAGGGGTTTTCTTTCTCCTTCTTTCTCTCTTTCTTTCTTTCTTTCTTTCCTTCTTTCTTTTTTTGTGGTAGCAATCACTGTGATACTTATCTTGCCCAGCTCAAAGGCAGGCGATTAGCAGCATAGAGGAAGATACAGTAAAACACGATGTGAACTAATCGCACAAGACAATTTGGGACCTTCCAACTTTCTACCCCACCCCATTCCACCAGATCCGCAGAGGCTGAGATGAGGCCAAGTCACTTGCCTTCCTTGGCTGAAGTATTCCCCAAGGCTGCTGCACCATGAAGCCCGTGGGAATTCTTTTCGGACCTCCCAGAATTTCAGAAACACCCACAAGTCGCTGCTCACATGATTCCCAAACCCAAGGGCGGACAATTTTTGTAAAACGTCGAATAGGTGCTGTCAGGTTTCTGCAGCAGACTTTTTCGGCCTACGAAGAAGGTAAGTCTCAGAGAAGTCAAAGGTGGATCGAGTAATGGTGTTTTATCCACATGTGTAATTTTCTTCAGCTGGGGAGCTCAAATCATTCTAGGCTCTGCTCACATAAATCAGATTAGCAACCCACAGAGGGGACCTGGGCCCTCACTGTTGCTAAACGTATAAAGGTCAAAGAAGTATTTTGGAGGAAGCCCTCCTACTATGAAAATAAAGAAGGGGGTAAAATATTCAGGAAAATACTACTTGATTCCCTAAATGAAGGTGCTATGACAATTGTCGCTCTGAATCACAGGATACCAAGCAAGTTGGCAATAAAGCATATTCTACTCATAGACACTTAAGTCAAAACGTGTTTAGGATACTCTGAAACCACTTCCCTCCCTATCCAGTCTAATGGCGAAGTTAACAATTGCTTCTGTCATCAGTGAGATTTTAAAAACAAAACTAAACAAAACCTGTATGAGACTTAAATTAGCCTGTTGCTTTTGCAGAGGAGGATAAAGCTGATAGCTGTTGGACTTACCCCAAGAAAAGATGAAAAATGAACCTGGCGATGACATCAAGGATGTCTGGAAGCTTTAGGCTTTCCTGATTTGAGACATAGAGGCCTTGTCCGTTAACATGATTAAAATAGTGAAGAATCTGAGGGGAAACTTATGCTTCTGGATGATCTTGCCGACTTCGGTGTCACCCGTCACAACAGTCCTTTATGGAGGGAGTGCGATTTCTGGGGGGCTGCAGAATGCCTCTCCCAAATGGAATTTTTCCTAAAGATTGGCTGTTTCCCTTTTCCAAGCGAGACTTTATTGTTTTTTAGATATGGCTGCCCTCTTGTGGTGGATCTGAGTTCCAACGCTGGAAAGAAAGAAATGGCTTAATTAGTTAATTACTTCGTCTGCAAAAGCGGATTTGGGGTACAAAGTACAGGTTTACATAGCGTACACTTCCAAGCAACAGTCGCGACTGATGAACCTAAGTAGAAATAATTTACTTCTTTTCATTCTCTTTGCTAGTGGCCTCCTTCCACCTAAAACTCAGAGGTGGAGATTATTTCATACTTTGAAACCACAGGGTCCCTTTGCTTGGAACATTTCAACGACTGCTACCCTGCCTGCGCTTCCCTTTCACTTCCCTTTAGCCCTATTCAGTTTCTAGTCCAGGGGCTGCGATTCATTCTCTGTGAGTTTATCATATTTGGCGTGTCTGCCACACCAGCAGAGGGGACAGGCCTGGGGCTGGGACTACTTTAATCAAGAAGTAGTGACAGTTGCGAATTCGGAAACCTCAGAAGAAACAGGCAAATCAGGCAATGAGCCAAGACTGCAAGGGAAAGATCCTGGAGAAAGACAGTGGCTGCTATTCCATTCTGATCATTTTTTGCTAGTTTTTCAAGAGATCCCAGAAATCTGTATTTGATTGTGTGTGGACATGACCAGAGATGAAATTAAGTACTTAAAGAGTCATACTTTGGCAACTTTTCCTTTAGCAGTTCAGCCCAGATAATGTTTAATTTTATTGCATCCTGCAGCTATTAGCCTTGTTCCTGCTAGGCCAACCATTATGCAAATTAACACTGAAATAATGATCCTCATGTACTGTAAAGGTCACAGCAGGCTTGACATGATCCATCTACCTTGTAATTGTCATTCCATTGAAACCTGTGGCAACTTCCCTGAGAAATCTCTTGGCTTTTAGCATGTGTGTCATTTATTATGAGGTGACACCCAACCTCAGTCCTAGTTACTTTGCCTGGGTGAGTTTCTTTTACAAGAACTAGGAACCACAGAGAAGAAGGACATTTAGTTCAGCAAATTTATACCTATTTAGTGCTTGAGTAGCTATTGGAGAAGAGATAGACAGAGTGGAGTGATTCATCAGCAAATCTAGGCCAACTTAGCCAAGACATACTGTTTTAGCTAGCCACTGAGTATTATCTATTCCTCATATGGAAACAGAGGGGCCAATCTGCCCAGGGACACTGAACATCTTTGATCTGTGTTGATAAGGTTCTGAGGAGATAACAACAATATTTTTCACATGAACAGTCTTCACATTTTATGGAGCAGTGATGACACTATGCCCCTTAGGTCCCTGTGAACATAAATATACATAATCTCTGTACAAGTTTACTGAGACTTCAGTGGAGGAACGTGACTTGTTCACAGGCAAGTACTAAATACATGACCTATGAGATAAGAAACTTAAAAGAAATGAACTAGTGCTGCAGCTGTAATGGAGAGCCATCTCCATTACTGAAATGGAGACTCAGCAGACCTGTAGGAGGGACAGTATTCCAGAGACAGATTTGAGTGCACACACTTTCGTGGGTCTCCTAATGACCATCAGCATTCACAGCACAGACTTTCCATCAACACCATTAATTACTGAGCTGGGCTATTAGCACTTTCCACTTGTCATTGCATTTAATCCTCATAAAAACTGTGCACTGTGGGTGTTCTTACCTCTATGGAACAGATAAAGAAAGTAAATAGAAAGGTTGAGCCATTTCCTCACAGACACACAGCTGGCAAATAGCACAAGAAGTAGTTTTTTCTAAATTTCATATTTGTGGCTCCTGCCACCACTACAAACCCAGATAGTCTCTCATTCCATTTCATGGGACAAACCTAAAGCCACAATATCAGGTGGGAAAATGTAAGATGAGGTTCTCAGGAATGTAAGGAAACAGCTCACATTTGGAGATGGGTTTGAATAGGCACAAGGCAATACTAAGAGGCCAGTCGACTCAGGCATCAGCCCTTCAGGAAAGTGATGGTTCACACATTCTAGAGGAGCAGGTGAAGGGAGTCTAACAAAGGAATATTAAAGTCGTGACAGAGTGCAGAGGACGATAGAAGACTTGGCCAAGCCTGTGCACTGGACCCTGGGAATCTCAATCTGTAGAGCTGTGGAGTTCGGTCTTGTAGGCACAGAGAAAGGTAGAATATATTGGAGTGAAAAAAAGAATAGCAACATAGTAAGATGCAATAAGACTCTAGAACCTTGACACTCAGGACTGTGGGCCTCAGGAGACTGTGCTCTGTCCTGTAGCACTGGATCACTGGGTAATGATTTTACTTGGAGGGATGACATGGTTGAAGATGCCCATTTCAAAGCATAATGTCACATCTGATAGTAGTGGGGAAGAGGAAGTATAGAAAGGAACTGTAGGCAAAGCAACCAATGAGTAGATTTTTCTAACTGTATTCACAAGTGATCACAGAGGGCGAAAGTCCACATAAAAAATAAGCCCACATGAGAGCTGGAACAGAGATCTGGTAAGTGGGGTGTGGCATGTGTGTGACTGGTGGAGCTTCAGGGAAGGGGAGAATGGACAGTATTTGTAGGGTTAGAGGCAAAAGCTAATAGTGCACTTAACAGAGAGCAATATGAACAAAAGTCAAATGGGAAGCTCAAGTTTTGGAAAAATCTATGATTCTCTGGCTAAATGTCTTTATAGAAATCTAGAACAAGTCCCTAGATACTAGCCAGGAGTTCAGGGAAATGCAGGTTAGAAAATGGAGTTGTGAGCTAAAGTCTAATCATTTAGAGAAGAAAAATGTTAAAAGTTTTGAGCTAGATGGCCAATATTCTCATTCATCCAGAGGGGAGCTTTTTCAAGGCGATTGGTTCATGGAGCACCATACTCTTCAGCAGATCGATGCATTGCTCAGGTCATAAGCAAACGTGTCTAGGAAGTGGGGTCTGATGAGAAATGAGTCCCTGAGGGTGGGGTCAGGAGGGCCTGTCTTTCTTCCTGGCTGTTCCCTCTTGTTTCCACTTCCTGGCCACCACAGCAGGAGCAGCTTCTCTCTGCAGCACACCCTTCCACCATATTATTTCTTCCATGGAACCAGCTATCCGCAGAGTGGAAACTGAGAATCCAATCAATCCTCTCCTACTTTACATTGCAAATGTCACACAGTGTATCTCAGTAGTGAAAGGAGAAGCTTAAAAATGGATTATCAAGCAAGACCATGGGTGTCACTTTCAAAGTATGCCTAGAAGTAAAAATAGGCAGTGGCAATCTGTCTTCCGAAGCAAGAGGAAGTTTTCAGAAGAGCCCCATTCAGAGTGTTACATGACAGTGGGGACTGAGGAACAATAGATTAAGTTGACAGCTCCTTATGATGTTTCGAGATCACAGGTAAAGGAGAAAAATGAATAGAGAAGACTGCAGGGGATTGAGGTAGGAATGGAGGTGAGGAAGCTGAAAAACTAAAGAGAAGGCTAACTTTGTGGGGTGGATGATTTGCTGAATAAAAAATCATTTAAAAGGAAAGGAAGCAAGGTTCAAGAGAAAGACTTTAACAATTGGATGCAAACATGACTAACACTTAAGAGAAGGAGTTGACTGTGAAAACTGAATGATATACATCAGATCAAACTTCTCCCCATATGACCCTTTGTTCTTTTCTAGCAACTATCACTCATGCCTTCAACATGATAGCCACAAATCCTTGTCCTCACATAACTTTTTAAAATTAGACTTTGTAGTAGAAACCTAGATATTTGCAAAAAATGTGGAAACCATTGGGTTTTTTACTCTTTAGTAACTCACTCACAAGATAACTTTCTGCCTACCGTATCACCTCAGCCTCCTAACCTCTGTATGTCTTAGTGGACAGAGCTATGTAGAAAGATGATTCTTCATAAATGCTGTGGGCCTGAGGTCTCATCTGTGAAGATCTACTGAGGTCTTATTTCTTATCAAGACTCAACAGTGGCCTATGAGAAAGCTCATCATCTCCAAACTAGAATGCAGCTTATCCAGAGAGTTCATTCTGAAAAGAGTGAGGTTGGAAATGAACTCAACAAAGATTTCTTTAGGGAGATATCAGAGATCTGAAAATGTCCTACTCATCTGATTCAGACCATCTCAGCATACAAGTCCAGGACTTGGAACTGACAACTGACCGTAAATGTGACTAATGAATAAGTGAACTACTACTGACTTGAAAGTTTAGGAAAGTGAGATTTTTTTTTTAATTTTATTGAGACAGGGTCTCACTTTGTAGTTCAGGCTGGCTCTGGACTCAGCCTTAAACTCATGGCAATCTTTCTGCCTCTGCCTCCCAAGTGCTGGGATTACAGGTGTGAGCCACCATGCCCAGCACTGTGGTATGTGGTTCTTATTGCTGGTGGGCATGAGTCACCATGCCTGGCATTGTTTATGTGGTTACTGGGGCTTGAACCCAGGCCCTTGAACTTGCAAAGAAGGCACAGGAACCACTGAGCCAAATCCCTGGCCCAGAAAAGTAAGATCTTATTTCAGGCTAACTTGATCTTCACAAACTCCTGATGCAGGCCCTCCAGATCAGCCATCTTTGTCTCACATGCTTTGCCAAGGGGAACTTTGGATCCTGCAGGAATGGATTCGTTTGGTCATCTGCATGTAACATTCATTTGTTTCTTTCACAATTCACTCATCTTATTTATGGCTGTTGGGAATATTACTGTTCTTGTCCATAGTCTCAACCATAATATTTCCTTCCATTTTCTTTGGTAAATAGGGAGATTCAGTAATCTGTCATCCAAACAGGTATGCTTTTTGAGCAGGAAATAGGAAAATTTTATATACTGGAACAACAAGAGTAATCAGGAAATGGGCTGGGGATTTAGCTCAATGGTTCTGACGTCCACCTTGCAAGTGCAAGGGCCTGGGTTCAATCCTGGGTGAACCTGGGTAACATAGAACAATGCCAGGCATGCAGACTCACACCCAATAACAATCAGAACCACATACCACAATGCCAGACATGGTGTCTCATGCCTCTAATCCCAGAACTCAGGAGGCAGAGGCAGGAGAATTTCCGTGAGCTCAAGGCTGAGCTCAGGGCTAGCCTGCAGTACAAAATTGAGACCCTTTCTCAAAAACAAAAACAAAAAAAAAAAAAGAAGAGTGAGCAGGAACTATCTCACACACTGTAGACCTGTAGGTCTATGTATAATGTCTTCCTTGAAATTTCTAATTCCAGCTCATCATCATTTCCAAAGCCCTGCCTTACTCATAGTCTGTGTGACTTGATTTGACATTACTTTTAGGATATCTTAATAGTACTCTGCAGACTTCCCTCCCATATATTTATAATTTCTTTTAGATTTGAATGTTTATTGGTACATTTTATATACACATCATGATCACACTGAACACCAAGAATTTGTACGAGTATATGACATGATGTAATTCTCATTTTTCCAATTCCCTTGCCCACCCTACAACCCCCCCCATCCCCTATGTACATAATTTATGTCTTTTTAACCATCACATATTTTCTTTCCCCTTATTACTTACATCTATCCCCCTTTACACTTTGAATATTTTCTATTTCACAATATCTATCATATATTCTAGAACTCATTTATATCTTCAGTTTCTTACACAAGACAAAAGATACAGTATTTGTATATCTGTGACCTATTTATTTCACTATGAGTATATCTTCAAGATATATACATTTGAGTATAAATGACTCAAACTTATCATTCTTTCTGACAGATTAATACTACATTTTATAAATAAAACCACATGTTTTTTATCCAGTCACCACTTGATGCGCATTTGGATTGTTTCCAAGATTTAGCTATCACAAATTGAGCTGCTGTAAACATGGGTACACACATCGCTGGAAAAACAAACTTCCCAAACTCCTAATGCCAGCCCTCCAGATCCATATAGTAGTATGAATCTTTTGATATTTTTATGTGTATACCTAGCAGACGAATAGTAGAGTCAAATGGAGCCTCTAATCCTAGTTTTTTGAGGACTCTCCACACTGATCTCCATAATGGTTATGCCAGTCTACATTCCCACCAACAGTGGAGAAGGGTTCCTTTCTTCCCACAACCTCACCAGCACCTGTTGCTGGATAATTTCAAGATTTATGGAGTGAGATGAAATCTCAGAGTTGTTTTCATCTGCATCTCTTGAATGACCAGTGATATTGAGCATTTCTTTGTATGCTTAGCTGCTTTTACTTCTTCCTCTCTCTGAAAAGTGTCTGTTCATTTCAAATGCCCATTTTTGAATTGGGTTTTTAAATTGGGGGGGTGAGTTTTTTAAGCTCCTTATATATTTTGGATAGTAGCCCTTTATCTGAGAAACAGCTATAAAATGTTTTTCCATATTGCTGGTTGTCTTTTTGCTCTGCGAGTGGTTTGCTTTGTTGTGAAAAAGGTTTTTAATAGGATGAGATTGCATTTGTTGATTCCTTCTGCTAGTTCCCATGCTGCTGAGGTTTTCTTCATGAAGCCAATGTCTCCAAGAGATTGACCTAACTTGTTTTAGTGTTTCTGTTTTAATATTTAGGTCTCTAATCCAATTTTAGTTTAGTTTAGTGATGGTGAAAGAGATAAGTCTAGCTTTACTCTATGACAAATTAAAGCCTGTTCTTCCAGCATGATTTGTTGAAGTGGCTATTTTTCTTCCACTGAGAATATTTGGCTCCTTTGTCAAAGATGAGGTGGTTTAGGGGTCTTAACTTTTCTCTGGATCTTCTTATCTATTCCTCTGATCTTTGGGTCTGTTACTTTGCCAGTACTATGCAGTTTTTATCAGTGGCTTTGGAGTATAGTTTCAAGTTGGGGATCGTGATATCTCCTGCCATGTCTTTGTTACTTAGAATTGCTTTTACTATTCTAGGTCTCTTGTGGTTCCAGGTGAATTTTTTGGATTATTTTTTCTAATTTGGTGTGTTATTCTGCTGGAATTTTGATCAAAATTGCATTAGATCTATATTGTAGTGGTGGACGTATAACCATTTTGATGATATTGGTTCTTCCTACTCAGGAATGAGGGATACCTTACCATTTTCTAATATCCTTTTCAATGTCATTTTTTCAGAGTACTGTGATTTTCAGAGTAGAAATCTTTCACCTCCTATGTTGAATTGATTCCTAGATATTTCATTTTTTGGATGCTATTGTGAAAGGAATTGACTCCCCAATTTCTCTCTCAGTGAATCTGGTACTTGTGTATAAAAAGGCTATTGATTTTTGAGCACTGACCTTCTATCCAGCTACCATGCTAAATTTGCCAATGAAGTCTAAGAGTCCTTTGGTTGAGTTTTTAGGATCTTCTATATCATGTCATCAGCAAATAATGATAGTTTAAATTCTTTCTTTCCTTTCTTTATTCCCTTTATTTCTTTCTCTTGTCTAGTTGCTGTGGCTAATGTTTCCAGCACTACATTGAACAGGAGTGGTGATAGTGCACATCCTTGTCTTGTTACTGATCTTAGTGTGAAAAGTTTCAGTGTTTAACCATTTAGTATGATTCTGGCTATTGGTTTCCTATAAATAGCTTTTATTAGGTTGAGAGAAATTCCATCTCTTCTAATGTAATATAGAGTTTTGATTATGAATGTGTGTTGGATGTTCTCAATACTTTTTCTGCATCTATTGAGATGATCATATGGTTTTTGTCATTGACTCTGTTAATATGGTGTGTTCTGTTTATTGATTTACATATGCTGAACCATCCTTGCATCCTTGGGATGACTCCAACTTGGTCTTCTTGATGATTCTTTGTATTACATTTTCCAGTATCTTATTGAAGATTTTTGCATCAATGTTCATAGGAATATTGGCGTGTAGCTCTTTTTTTGATTGGGTCTTACTGTCCTTTTGGAATCCATATAATGGTTGCTTCCAAGAATGAATTTGAGATCACTGCTTCCTTTTATATTTCATTAATAAATTTGAGAAGTAATGATATTAACTCTTCTTTAAAAGTTTTATAGAATTCAAGGCCAGGGATCTAGTTTAGTGCTTCTGGTGGCTGCCTTGCAAGTGTAAAATCCCTAGTTCAATCCCTGGTAACCACATACAACAATGTTGGGAGTAGTGATTCACACCCACCAGCAATTAGTCTCATATACCACAGTGCAAGGCATGGTGGCTCATGCCTATAATCCCAGCACTTGGGAGGCAGATGCAGGAGGATTGCTGTGAGTTTGAGGCTCTCCTGGGCTACATAGTGAGCTCAGGGCAAGCATAAACTACAAAACAAGACCCTGATTGAAAAAAAAAGTTTTATAGAATTCAGTAGTAAAGCCATCAGAACCAGGGCTTTTCTCTGTTGGTAAATTTTTTATTACATTTTCAGTTTCACAAATTTGTATTGGGATGTTTATCATTTTTATATCTTCTTTGTTCAACTTTGGAAATTCATTATGTCTATTTCTTTTATGTTTTCCATTTTATTGGAGTGCAAATTTTCAAAGCAGGTGTTTATTGTCCTCTAGACTTGCATTGAGTTTGTGGCAATTTCCCCCTTTTCATTTCTAATAACATGAATTTGAACTTTTTCCTTCCTTTGTTTGATAAAGATGGTTAAGAGTCTGTCAGTTTTGTTTATCCATTTAAAAGAAGCAAGTCTATGATTCATTTCTTTTGTATTGTTCATTTAATCTCCACTGCATTAATTTCTTCTCTGATCCTTATAATCCACCCCCCCCCCAGTGCAAGTTTTGGGTTTGTTTTGCTCTTCTTTTTCTAGTAGTTTGAGGTTCAGCATTAGATTATTTATTTTTGCTCTGTTTTCCTGCTGTGAGTGTTCACTACTATGAATTTCCCTCATAGAACTGTTTTCATTGTGTCCCATATATTCCTGAATGTTGTATTGGGGTTATCATTTAATTATATAAATTGTTCAATTTCTTATTTAATTTCTTCTGTGACCCATTGTTTGTTCAGCAGAGTGTTGTTCAATTTTCATGTGTTTGTCAGGATCTTGGAATTTCTATTGCTATTCAGCTTCAATTTCAAGGCATTGTGGTCTGACAGTATGCAGGGGATAACTTCAGTTCCTTTGCATTTACTTAAACCTGTTCTATGAAGTAGCACATGGTCTATTTTGAAGAATGACCCATGAGCAGCTGAGAAGAATGTATATTCTGACTTACAAGGTGAAATACTCTGTAGGCATCTATTAAGCCCATTTGTTCAAAAGTTTGGTTCAGTTCCAGTATTTCATTATTGATTTTTTGTACAGTCGATCTAATTGCAACAGTGGAATATTGAAGTCCCCTACTACTATTGTATTAGTGCTTCTCTGGCTATTCATTCCAAATAATATTTGTTTTATATAGTTGGATTCACTGGAATTCAGTGAATAAATATTCATGAATGTCATCTCTTTCTCTTGGGCTGTTTCCTGTACTTACTAGGTTGTAGTGTCCTGCTTTGTCTCTCTTAATCAGTTTTGGTTTAAAATCTATTTTGTTTGCAAATAGAATAGTTTCTCTTGCCCTTGTTTCTTGTCACATGGAGAATTGTTTTACATCTTTTTACTTTAGTCTATGGCATTTTTTTCTGAATTAAGTATCTTTCTTGTATGCAGCATATTGTAGGATCTTGTTTCTTAATCTATTTTGTCAGTCTGTGTCTTTTAATTGGTGCATTGAGGTATTCACATTAATGGTTATGACTTATATCGACTGATTTAGCCCTATCATGATGTTCTCCTGTTCTTGGCTCTTATTGTTTGCTTTTGCCCTTTTCCATTCAGTTTCTTTCCTTGTCCAATGTATTCACTCTGCTGGATCTCATAGTTTGTTACCTTCACTGTTTTTTTTCCCAAATATTCTTCAGAATTTTTTGGAATGCAAGTTTTGTATTTGTGAAGTTTTTGAGGTTTACTTTGTCATGGAAGTGTCTTATTTTTGCATCAATTTTGAAAGATAGCTTTGCTGGATACATCAGTCTAGTTTGGAGATTGTTTTTTTCCAGAGTTTGAAACACTTCACTCCAGGCCCTCCTTGCCTTGAATGCTGGCATTGAAAAGTCTATTGTAATGATGATGGACTTCCCTTTGCATGTGTTTGTTGTTGTTGTTGTTTGTTTGTTTTTGGTTTCTTTTTTCTTTTCTCTATCTGCTTGCAATACTTTATGCTTTTGTTGGATATCTTGAACTTTGGTAATTATAAGCCTAGGTGGAGATTTTTTTTAATATCATGGCCAGTTAGGGTCCTGTATGCTTCATTTATCTGTATGTCCAATTCTTTTACTTTTTCTTTGAAGTTTTCTGCCATTATATCTATGAACAGTTTTGGTATTTTTTCTTTTTCATTGTCTCCTGCTTCCTCAGTGACTTAAGTCAGTTTTATGTTATCATCTAGGGGGTTGATTTCTGATGGTCCTATTCCATTTTTCATAAATTATTCCTTTCCAGTGCATTGGCTGCAATCCTATCTTCTAGGTCTAAAATCCCACCCTTATCGGTATTCATCCTACTTCGCAAACTTGCTTTGGAGTTTTCAATCACCTAGAACTCTATTTGAAGCTGTGTAACAGGTTCCATTGCTTTTGCTATCTGAGATTCTATCATGTTCCTGAATTCTTCTCTAGCATTATTAATCATTCTCTCACTGTGGGCAGTATCTGCTTTTACCTCAGAGATTATTTCTGATTTCTATTTTACTAGGTCTTCTTTTGTTACCATCTCAGAGAGTCCTGGTGATTGAGCTTCATTTTGCTCTATTTCTCTTTTCCCTAAATTTCCCTGTGGTGATGATCTTTGTATCTGGGTTTTTGAATTTTTTCTCATTTCTATTCCTTTGTCATTGCTGATATTATTGGCTTCATTCCTTGTCTGCTATCTGGGCAAAGTTTATTGGAAGTCTCTTTCTTCCTAATATGGAAACCCTTAGGAGATGGCTATTTCCTATATCATCCTCCTTGGATCTATAATAGCCTTTAAGTAATCTCAGTTCTGTCACATGATTAGAGGTATTTGAACAGAATGATCACATTATCTTTGTTGGCATAATGCAATTGGTGTCATAGACTGTATCAAACATAGCACAGGAAAGGTTAATCTTTGGCAACTACTATCCTGATACCTTCAACCTCATGAGTTACATCCGTGACCATATGCCAAAATTTAGAATTAATCAGAAATGTGTTTACAGCATATAGGTTCTTCAGTATAGCAGCACTACCCTTTGAGAATAAAAAGTCACTGGGGAATTGAGGATGTAGAGAGACAGAAGGAGATGGAGAGATTAGAAGTATGATTAGAGGATCTATAGAGATCACATAGACCTCAGGAACCTTATAGATGCTAGAGGATAACAAAGACAAAAGGGAAAAATATAAGACAGAGTTGATTAACAACCACAAGACCACTAGAAACTTTGTTCACCCTCCTATAACAAAGCAGAATGAGGAGAAATTGAGGAAGAACGAAACTCTATAACTTCTAGGTTCTGATTCTGAGTAGAGGGCAGGGGAGGATGAAAGAATAAGAGGAGAGTAGAGGCACCTAGTATCAGGCTACAGAAGACTATTTTCCCTCTTCCATAAAAATAAGAGCACTTGAAAGAAGAAAAACTTGAAATTGAACAGATTCAGCAACAGCGGAGTACAGAAATTTTAAAAAAAGGTCAAAAAAAAAGAATAACAACAAAAGAAAATAAAAAGCCTAAAAACAAGATGAAAAGAGCCCTCCTGGCATGGATCTGTTGTCTTCTATAGATAGTCTGGGCAGTAGTGCACAGACCAAAGTCGATGAGTCACAGGGAGACAGCCAGCATCCCTTGTCTAGGTTCTGAGTATAATTCCTAAGTTGAGTTCAAAGAACTGTAGGCTTGAACTCTGCAAGATTCAAGGATCTTGCAGGTAGAACTCACTCACCCAACTCACCAATGGCTGTGGTCATCAGGATTCACTCACTCTTCTCGTGAGTCTTGTTGTTGTTTTTTTTTTTTTTAATGTAATGGACTGGGCAAAGGAACACACTGAAAGCCTCTGTCGATGTTGCAGCACTGCTGCCACACTTATTCAGTGTCCATAGACAAGTAGGTGAAGTTTCTGGAGACTTTTCCCCATGTATCAGTTATTCCAATCTGGCCTATAAGGAAATAGAGATTCCACAGCCTCTTGGTCCCTCCCTACTCACAGGAAAGCAGGGTTCCAATGCCTCAATCTCTACACCACTCCTCCTACAGGCCCACAAAGAATGGAGAGCCTACGCTCTTCTGGTCTGGTCCTGGTCACAGGAAACCTGCCAGTGAAACACTGCTTAGTAGCACCTGGTCCCTTTCGCACTGGGCCTCTTGTGCCTCAGTCTCTGCTCCACTTCCCCCAATAGGCCAGTTCTTGGACTTTTGACTGATTAGCACCTATCAGCGTAATTAAGTTTCAGTAAACACTTATAAATTCTCTTTTAGATAAGTTTGATTTTCTAGGTACATTTGGTTAGTCTGTATTTTTCATTTTCACAAACATTTATTTGAAAAATTAAGAGACATCAGAGAACAATAGAAATCATAGAAATAATAGAACAGAAGCAATAGAAATCCTTTCCTTGATTTTTAAACTACTTGATATTAGAAAATGTTTAATAAATAAATAAAAATAATTGTTAGATGAATCTACAGAATATCTCTAAGTCCTTAAAAGATTTTAAGTGGAAGGTTTAGAAAAGAACTAGTACTATCACAGAGAAGTTGTGAATATATAAGTGAAACTCTGGTAATTCACACAAGTATTGTCATTACTGTTCCTTATGGGTAACTTTCTCAAATCTGTATTTTTCTCCATTATAATAGAAAGAATTATCAGTAAGTGAAAATTATCTTCAAATAATGCATGAAATAGCTAAAATTATCTGGAGACCTTCAACAAAATGAGTGAGTGGTTCATATATTGGCTTTGTTGGGAAAATTCTATGTGATTATTCTTTACAGAAAGGAAAATCCCAAAAGAATAATGTGCTAGCAAGTTCTAATTACAACCTAGGTATTCTTCATCTACTTAAAACTTTATTTGGATGTATATATTTGCATGTATGGAACCACAGAAAGCCTCCCAATCCTGGCACAGTCACTTCTTAGCTGTCATTCTTGTGCATCTCTCCAAAAGGCTTTTGTGGAACTGGCTACAAATTCATCTTATCTCGCTTATCTGTTTATCCACAAACTTAGTGGGGGTGCAGAAGATTCTTCCTTCCCTAAGAACATGGAATATGCACGTTGAGCAGTTCTGTGAGGTGTACCTCACCTGAGAGATTTGTAGGAAACATCAGATTTATCCTCCTTTATTTACTCTACAGGGACCATGCAGCCATGCTGGAGACCAGATATAGCTTACACATTAGTCTCCCCAATGATCCTTTAACGTCTGATAGGTGTGACACCTGCCTGATTGCTGAGCAAAGGCTTTTTCCATTTGATGCAACTTGTTCTGCCCACATACCTTGCTGGCCAGATGTACTGGGGAACTAGCCCCTCTAAGAGCAGCCTCCACCAATAGTCAAGAGACCACCAGCCTCATGCCTGTGGGTGGGATGGCTCAAAGTGCATGGTCTGAAGGCCCTCAGTGTTTCAGCCAGCTGCATGATGACTGGCTTAGTAATACAGCCATTATAGGCTTTTTGCCTCTCCCAGCCTCTCTTCACTCTCATAATTTTCTTCACATTCCCATAACCTATATGCACTGAAATCTTTGTCATCAAGTTAGCTTCAAGAGGAACTCAAAATAAACACTGGACAATCTACTGACCTGATAGTGTCTATCAAAAATGCTTTGGATTTAAAGTTGTATTGTACTTTACCAAGAATGAAATAAAACTGTTGACTTTGGAGACTTATTTCCTGCACTAGGTTCATTTATTCATTCAATAACTTCTACTTTTCCAGGCACTGCTAGGTTTCAGGAGTGACAACGATGAAAAAGATGACTTACTCAAATCAGTCTCATAGACATTTAAGTAAAGTACAGGAATTGAACCATGAATAGAGTTACCACCTTCACCTAGAGGTCAGAGATGTTTTCCTGGGAGGACATAACACTTGCATTGGATCATGAAAATTGAGCAGGTGTTAGGCAGATAGACCAGGAGGGGGAGGGAATTCCAAGCAGGAGGAACAGCAGGGGGAAAGCATGAAAGCATGAAACATCAAGATGCATTAAAGAAATGATCGACAATTAAGTGTGACTGGACGGAAGAAGAGAGAGAGGTGCCAGCATTTCACTGGGCAAAGGAATTCGGTCTTTTCCCCATAGGATCTACTGTGCTTTTGAGAAAAAATGTCTTTGATAGAAGTGGGCATGATGGTTTGGAGGAAAACCAGGTTATAGGTAGAAGGACAAATTAAAAGGTGATTGTAACTACTTAATCAAGACGTGGGGATTCCTTGCATGCAGAGGGAGCATGGGGTGAACAAGAAGGCTATAAGAAATTGAGAAAGTTCAGACTTGATGAGCCATAATGGCTCACAGGGGACAAAAGGAGAGTTGGAACGAAAAGCACAGAAAATGTAAAAGGAGGAATATGCTTTATGTAGAAGTGTACAGTTACAGAGGAAGTTTGTGAAGAAGATCTCATTTGGATTTCAAACTCCATATATCAACTCCTACAAATGTCAGTGATTATGTCCTTATGATAACCATAAGTTACTCATGTTAAATCTCAAGTAGATACTTGATCCTTGTCTTTTCAAGGAGAGGTAATCATGTTTTGTACAGAAATAGGTAGCTGTTTTGTATAGAAATAACTCATTAACGAAAGAGCATTTTGCATGTGTCAAGGGCTAACATGGAATATATTTGATCCAATCCAGAGGAGAAATCATTATAAGACTATTAAGGAAAACAGTTATAATTTCATTGACGGCCTTAGAGATTAATGTTAGCAATAAACGTGCCTTTCTATTGATCTTTGCTAACTTGGAATTAATTCAGCAAGTTACTGATTCAACATCTTATCTGATGAACTGCTCTGTTAGCAGAAAACACGGAGCTCCACAGGAGCTCGTTCTTCAGCTCTGCTCATGAATGAAAGCTGATGGAATATGTAAGGATCTCAAGGTGAATGAGCAATGCAACACTACCCTCTACGTAAACATCACCTACAATTTTCGGGGAATGTCATTGAGCATCTTTTAATCTATTTTTGAATATTTCAAGTGTGGTTGGTTTCTTAGACTGAAAACCCTAGGGCTGGGCCAGGGAGTTAGCTCAGTGGTTCCGGCGCCTGTCTTGCAAGTGCAAGGACCTGGGTTTGATCCCCGGTAACCACATAACAATGCTGGGCATGGAGACTCACGCCCAGCAGCAAACAGTACCACATACCACAGTGCCGGGCGTGGTGGCTCACGCCTGTCATCCCAGCACTCGGGAGGCAGAGGCAGGAGGATTGCTATGATGTGAGTTTGAGGCTGAGCTCAGGGCTGGCCTGAACCACAAAGCGAGACCCTGTCTCAAAGAACCTTGAAAAAAAAAAGCCTAGGGCTATGTTTATGATAAAGGATTATCCTTAAATCGGTTGTTACTGTGGAAAAAATTAGAAATTATAATCAGAATGAGATTTTCTGAAAAGGGAGAAAGAAAAGAAGGGAGGAAGGAAGGGAGGGAAGGAGAAAGAAGGAAAGAGAGGGAGGGTGGAAGGGGAAGAAAGAGAAATTTGGACCTACTTGTTATTGGTTCATTTCTCCTGAAGTATAGTATAAGGAGAAAAGATCTCTGGTTCCTCCAGTTCCGTACCTGAATTCAGAGTAACTTTGTCTTTCTTCGCATTAGCTAGAGAGTTCCAAAATGCCACATGTAGAATTGACAAAACAAATACTACTTGTCTATTTTCAACATGAATACCTGTGCCGTAATTCACCTCATTTATGTATTTTGAGTGACTACAGAAGTTACTGGGTGATCTCTGAATTACGTTCTCATGTGTCTGCCTTCCTTTTCAACAGCAAGCAAATGACATGTGTTAGATAGGCAATAGCTTTCAGAGCTGGTGATTCTCATTTCACGTTCTATGTCTGAAACTAAAAACCCACACTACGAGATTTCAACATTTTGTTGATTTGGCTTCCACCTTTCTTTCGATTAAGCCAGGAAAGAAAATAATTGAGAATAGCTTCTCCACCACTGTCTTTCTATCTCTTTTTGAAATAATGTTAATGAGGTGAATTAACTCAAGTGAGTGACTAATTAATGTTCCCATCTTTAAAGAAACACTTTCAGAGTCAAGTCAGCTTTTCTTTGTGTGTTCCATTCTGTTTTCTGGATACTGTGTTCTCTCCTCAAAGACTAACAGGACAACTTCTATATGTATCTTTTTTTTTTAATTAAAATGCTATTTGTTTATTCTTAAAGCACAAGTAAAAATTTAATATATTCAAAGTGTGTAATGTCGTGACTTCATTGACACACATGGATATTGTGTAATGATGACGACAATCAAATTAACACATCTATCACCACTCAGACTTGACACTAAATCCCTAAAACTTGTTCCTCTTATAACTGAAACTTTATCCTTTAATCCATTCCCACTATCCACTCCCTAACCTCTAGCAGCCACCTTCTATTCTCTACTTTTCCGTGTTCAAATTTTTGTTTTATGTGGCTAGCATATTTTATATAATATCCTGTTTCATCTATGTTGCTGCTAATGACAAACTTTCCTTCTTTTTAAAAGCTGAATAACATACCATTCTATGTATGTGCTATTATTTCTTTATCCATTTATCTATGAATAGACCCTAGTGTTGTTTCCATATCTTGGCTATTATGAATAATGCTGCAACAAACTGAGTAAAGGCAGGGAAAGATCTGTACCCTGAAAATAAACATTGACAAAAACAATTGAATAAGACACAAGTAGACAGAAATATATTCTATGATTATGGATTAGAAGAATTACTATTGTTAAAATATCTATGCAACCTGAAGTGTTCTACACAATGCACACCCTGTCCAAATTCCAAAGCCATTTTTCAGGAAAATAGAAAAAGCAATCCTAAAATTCTTATGACATCATAAAAGACCTTAAGTAGTCAAAGTACTGATTTGAGCCAAAAATAACAAAGCTAAAGGCATTACAAACACACCTTGGTGCCCAATGGACATCCTAGTCAGTTTTCAGATGCTACAACAGAATATATGAGAATGAACAATTTATAGAGTAGAAATAAATATTGACTACAGTCCCAGGGGCTGCATCTGGCCGGCCCCTTCTGCTTCCCCACAGCATGGCAGAAAAGCAGAAGGACAAATGGACAAACAGATGAGACAGACACAAGAGGTAGCCTGGCCTGTAATGATATACTCTCAAAGAAACTAACCAAGTCCTGTGAGAACAACACTGATCCATTCACGAGACTGATGGTCTGTGAACAAGTCACTTTGTAAAAATCCCACCTCCTCAGCACTGCCACATTAAGAAGCAATTTTCTTGCACTGGAATTCTTGGAGACATATTCTAATTACTGCAGTAAGGAACAGAAAAGTCTCTTTGACAACTAGTGGTGAGGAAACTGGATTTCCACACAAAAAGAAAACAAAATGGCACCACATATGTAAATTAATTCAGAAAAATTTAATAAAAACAATAGTTTGAAACCATAAAATTCCTAAAAGGAAACATAAGGGGGAAATATCTTGATATTCTCTTAGCAATAGTTTTTTGGGGGCATGAAATCAAATGTATAGACAATGAAAAAAATAAATATGTTAAATCCAAAGCTACTACTGTACAGCAAAGGTTCAAAAGCAAAGAAGTGAATGTGGATGGAAGAAAATATTGGCAGGCATGTTTGTTCCTAATGGAGTTTGTCACATGAACCAGGGGGACAGGAGAGAGCAACTGGTCTCTCCACTCAGAATAAATGGCAAATGCTTGTTTTGCTAATTGTCAGAGCATCTCTCCTGTTCTAAACAAAATTATTGATTCCACTATCAAAAGAAATATCATGATACTTTGGGGAAACCACTTCCATTTTAACAGAAGAGAAATATTATAAACTTTAATATTAAGAATGATATTATATTTTATCTTCAATAACATTTTAAAGTACTGACAAGAGAAAAGCAAAGCAAGCACTTCTATTATCCTCATATTACATATAATATCCTCATATTACATATCCTCATATTACTTCTATTATCCTCATAATATTATATATTAATATAATATTATATAATATTATATTATTATTAATATAATATAATTAATATAATATTATATTATATTATATTATATTATTATTATAATAATTGATATTATTATATAATATAATATTAATTTATATTTCATAAAATACAAAGGGTGGTTAAGTGATATGTTTAAATCCACTGAGAGTAGTAGAAAGGGGACTGTGCTCAAGCCCAAAAGTGGAGGTCTTAACACTAGTTACAGCCTAATCCACATTAAACTCTCAAATATAATGCATACGGACTTTAAGAGAAGATCGGTTGCCCTAAAGGATGCGATAGCTTCTTTTTTTAAGTCAATACCTGAAATTTTGTCCACCCATTCAGGTACTTCCTGGACAGCCTTTCCCATGACTGGCTTTATTCAGGTTCTTATTCATGCTGAACTGATGGAATAATTTGATTTCATATCCATATGACCTTCATCAATAAATATAATTGCATTGATGGGCCCTTCAACATTGGTTTGCACATTGAGAGGTTGTAACAGAGAAGAGGAATCATTTACTTTACAGGGGCGGTCTTTTGTTTGCTTATGTACTAGCATGAGAGTAAAGGACACATTTGCCAGCCATGCAATTAGAACTGACCTTTACCATGAAGGTGCTATAAATGAACTGGCCAAGCACTCCAATATCTGTGCATGTGGAATTCCTGCCTTGGACCAGGAGAGAAGGAAATGTTCTTCCTTTGAAACTTTTCTCTATGTACCAACTGAGTTGTTCCCTCAGGATATATCGTAAAGAAATATCATTGAATACTCACTGTGGCATTCACTAGAGCTATTTTTTTGAAGGCAGCAGTGGTCACAAACTCAGATTGTAACCAAAAACAGAATTCTGGTTAGCAGAGTGGTTTTTCCAATAGTTTTCAGCTTAAATTTTGTGATAGCCACTATTCCCATGAGTTTAACCTATATTCAAAAGCACTGAGCAAAATTAGTTCAGTATTTTGTAGTTAAGATAAAATAGAAAAGTTTTTTGGTTTTTTTTTCCCCCTCCGACGACACACACATGCACATACGCACAGGCACACACGCACAACATCACCTCACCAAAATCCTTTCTTTCTTCTTTCCATCAAGTATTACTCAAAAAGTATCTGAAAGTTTAAGATTTAAACTTGGCAGCTGGGTAATCCTCCCAAGGGAGGAAATTCAGGGGAATTTAAAGAAAATTGGCTTAGCAATGTGTTTTGAATATAGGCAACAGAACATTTTCTATTTGGGTACAACTACATCAATGAAACCTGAGTCAGTGGAAGTCTTGTCCGATGCCATTTAGAAGGTTGTCAGAGTTAAGGGAGGTGTTAGAAGAATACCAGTTGGAACAGAGAACTGCTTTCAGGAAAGACTCTATTTCCTTCCATTTCCTGCCATAGATAAATGAGGACCAAACATAGGAAACCGTAAGGTCATTTTAGCAAAGAAACACCAATCCACTACTCAGGCCATTGTATATTGTGGTTATTGCTGCTGGTATTTCGCCCACTCTGATGTATTCAAAGCATGACTGCAAATTCTGTGACACTTTGCCACTCCTCCCACACCCCTGGGTCTGATTGGCCTTGTCCCTGCTGCAACCAAGTGGGGGTCACATAAGGTGACTTTTGTAGCCACATCTTAAAAGGCTGAGGGGTTCCATCTTGTTCCCTGTGCTGCTTGCTGTGGAACTCTGAGATTCTCAGAGTTCAAGGCCACTGTGCTGAAGAGTGCAGTCACATGACCAGCTGAGAATACAAACTAGAACTAGAGATTTCCTGTTCTCAAATACAGAGCCGCCCCACCGCTAACTGTGCAACTTCACCTCTCCATGCTTCTCTGTCCTCCAATTCTGCAAACTTACGAGAAATAACAGGCAAGGCCACATCACCTGTCTTCACACTTGTGCCTTTCAGTTACTTAAAGAATTAAATGTGATGATGTTTTTTAAGTACTTGCCATCAAAAAATGTTGTATCAGTGAAAAATAGGTATTATGGAAATGTCTGTTAAATAAAACATATGTGTTCTTTCGGATGTGCCTCTATGGGGTAGAAGCACACTGCACTCAGAACAGTTCAGAATCAAACCATTTGCACTTTGGATTGCAGGAAACAGATCGTCCTGCCATCAAGAGGAGAGAATGTTAAAACTCCAGGGAACTGGAGCTGCTCAGACTAAAGAAAACTGTAGCAGCATAAAAGGCACTTTGGGTGTTTCCAAAATATCTCCTTTGCTTGTGTTTCCCTTTCTACGTTGCTGATGTTTGCTGCGTTTATATCATCCAACCAGGTATTTCCCTACTCATGTCCTTAAGATATTTGCACTCGTAAAATCGACAAGTCCAAAATAGTTACCAGCATATACTCGCCAATCCCCGGCTGGCCTCACCCTCTGAGGGATTTGGTTATAAAAATGAATGAAATCATCATTCCTGTTTACCAAATAATCCCAATGTTGAAATAAAAAAGGAAGGGGGTGGACGACAACTCACATTTAAGAGAAAATGAGGCTATGTGGGTACTGAAATACCTAACTAGGAATCTCATAGGGTATATTAGTAGCTGACATATCAAACTGTCTTTAATTGCTTCTCTTTCAATTTTTAAATGAAAACAAATAAAAAGAGAATCTACAATTCACTATATAGCTCAGTGAAGAGGTAGCTTAATTAGCTAATGTAAAAATATAGATATCTTCAGAAACATCACATTGGCCGGTGACCTGCTTCCCATGTTTTGCGCTGAAAGCTGGTTTCCCAGGCTCCCTTTTTCCTTGGCTCCCAAACAGATTCAACCAAAAGAGAGGCTCTGATGGGAGACTAGAGAGTGAGTGTTGGGAGAAGTCAGAGTGTCTCTTGTCCTCTGTCTGCGCTTCATACTACATCTCCAGTAAAGGTGGTTTCCTCTAGTCGTGGCTAGAGTAATGGCTGTCTCCTCTAGAGCTCTCCTTTCACTGGGAAGACCTGGCCATGCTGTGTCTTCCAGTGGAAGCCCCCAAGTTCTGGCCCTGGTGACACCATTTCCTCCCACCAGTCTTAGAGGTGTCAGCTGCTTCTCACTATTCCTAATCTCTGAATTCCATCACTACCTCTTCTGTAACAATTCACCTCCTCCTATATCTATCATATCCCTCTGTTAAATTCCTTCTTTTTGATATACCTAAAATGACCTCATTTTCTCTGCCTTAAGACTCACAGTTGCACCACAAGTATTTCTCTTTATTTTATTTTTATGATCTAAAATTTTTAAAATAGAATTGACAACCTGTCGTAGACAAACTGTATGGTTTACATACGTTAAGAATGTTATGACATTTAAGTTAATTGCTATTTGACCATAGTTGTATGTACACAGAAACAGTTTCAGTTTTTATTTAGTGCATATCGGAACAGAGGTCTTTTAGACAGCAACCCTTCCTATGCAACCTAACTAATTGCATTCCGGTTCCCCCGGGCTCCTCCCTATCCAGTATGTCGGACTCATACGGGGAACTTATCGCCCAATTGCTAAAGCTTCTCTCGCCGCCATGATTGAACAGATACTCTTGACACCGATAACTCTTTACCTCGAGTGACACCCTTACTGACCCTCCCTTTACAAAGACCCGGTGGCAACTGTTCTTCATCAACCACCTCACTTGCTCGCACGGCATCTCTTTCCAGGCACCTGGATTCAGAGTCTGTGTTCGGTTCCGTCAGTAATGCCATTGAGCCCGCGGGGGTCTGCGCCTCAGCGGAGGTGACACCCCACAGTCAGAGCTGGCTGTTTGCACGGAGAGTTTACTGCAGCTGCAGACTGAGCACATATGAAAAGGTTTTCTGTACTCACTTTCTGGATACGCGGATTGCGTCACCAGGAATTCCTGTCCTCTAACTAACACACAGTGACCAACATGCCTTAATAAGCGTTTGCCTTTTTTATTTTCAGGTCAATAACGTAATGCTTTCTGTTCATTATGAAAACAGAGGTTTTTTTCCAAATCTTTTTTTTAAAACCAGGAAACACATAAAATAATAATTCTGATGTTCTGACTCTGCTGTGTCCTCTGCGCAGGTAGTCAGCCCTCTTAACTTAGGACCAACGAGCAGGCAATGTCTGTCTTTAAAGAAGGCAGTTTTCAAGGCACAGCTTCTGGCAATGGAGGCTGTTGTTGGGAGCAGGAACTTGTGTGTCCTTCCATGAGGTAGATGCTCTCAGAGGGGCAGGATATAGGCCCCACACAAAGTCCAGGACAGCACCCTCTTAGCAAGGGAGAAGTCAGGAGCCCAAAGTTCAGGGTTAGCACACATGGGCTGAAAACACTGACAGCGGGAGTGACAGACACAGATGAGCAAACAGGATGAGGGAGAGGAGCTGAGTCCAGTCCGCAGGCCACATTGGAACCATGACGGTCCCAGCTGGAAGGAGACCAAGAAGAGGTGGAGGAAGCTGACTAGGTCACGAGCCATAAGGGATAGGGCCTAGAGGGAGCTAACCTCAGGGCTGCCTCAAAGAGGGGCTCCTTTTTCACCTGGCTTTCTCCTAGCTTTAGGATTACCCTGTTTCTCTAAAAGATTTCCTCAGTTGTGAAAATTTCCATGGAGTAGGAGATCCAAGGCTGCTATGAAATGCCTTAAAGATCTAGGATGTCTCCTGGCATTCACAATACTCCATGTCCATCCCCTGTTCAAAGATCCTTTTCAATTTGATGATAAATAGTAATTTTGATGGGTTTTTCTCTACAGACCAGTGACTTGCACAACTTGAGAGTCTCTCTCTGTTTCAAAAACCATTTTGTTGCTGTCCCTGAAGTCCAGGTGAGTACTTTTAAGTCAATTTACTCAGCAAAGAGGTACCTGGCATCTGTTTAGAGCTCATTAGAGCCAGAAGATTTCCATATCTGCCCCTGAATGACTTCAAATCAAGGGTAATTTAGAGGTGAGTGAAATAGGAACATCACTGTGAAAATATTTTTATCGTCTGGCAAAAAAAATGCATAAGCAGGAGTTAAATCACCTAAACACAGACTGAATGTCAAGGAAGAATGCTATTAAGTAACTGGGCAGTGTGTGTGTGCGTGTGTGTGCGTGTGTGTGTGTGTGTGTGCGTGTGTGTATGTGTGTGTAACATAGCTTGGGGAAGAAGAGGATCAGGAGTTGTGTTCCAGAAAATAGTTGGATACCCTCTTAGTACCTTCTAGAAAATTCTACACTTCCTGTACTCTCATCACTGTAAAATGGTATTCGAGCAACTATCCCTCTTCAGACTCCATGAAATAATTGCCCAAGGACCTTACATCCATGTTTTCATAAAGTCCAAAAGCTAATAACTGGTGGAAAGCAGATGATACCTAGCCTTCAAAGTATCAGATTGGCCTGCAGACAACTTTTTACATTTTTCAAATGTGCTGCCAACATCTAAAACTTGGGTAGCTTCCCTTGCTTTTCTTGAAGATGGAGATTTGACTACATTGGGTCTTCATCAGTGTGCCAGGTGAAGGCACTGGGTTATCCCTCCGGATAGGACATGTGCACCTCGGTTTTCCACAGGCTCCCCACACCTTATTGTGTCCTTGGTCTCAGTTGGTTTGTCATCATACTCATAATGTTTTTTGTTTATTAATGTAAAATAAGAAAAAAAGTACAGTATATATTATACCAACATCACTAGCAAATATAGGAAATCTAGAGTATCTCTGTACTCCAAAAATGTTTTGTTACACCTGTTTTGTTTTATTTCATTCATCTACATTACCTGTGTGGTTGCTATAGGCATTTGAGTTGAAGAATCTGAATTAAACTAGCAGGGTGTGAATGACAGTAGGTTTGACAGTAGCTAACCTCTGACATAAACATGCTTACTTTTAGGGAGTGGTCATTACTCTTATTCTTGTTCTGTAGACATCCATGTCCATGTGGATATTAAAAAAGCAGCAGTCAACCCAGATCAAGAGTCTGCTTGTTGAGAGTACTGGGATTTATTTGACCCATTAAGTATCCTCTTTCATTTCTGTAAGAAATGATTCGTAGGTATAGCTTTTAAAGGCTGAATGGCATTATCCTTTCTAACTATGTGGCTGAACAAGGCATTTTGTATAAACAGCGAGCTGGACAGAGTCAATGGCCTCTTAAAATCTGACATGTGTAGAGAGAGACAGTTTGGATTGGGGGCAGTGCCCATCAGGTGGGACATCTGAACAAATGGGGCTATGTGTTTTCTTGGGAAAAATGAGATTTTCTTAAGTGGCTTTCAGTGAACTCTGAAATCCTTCTTTAAAAAAAAAAGCACAGATGGAAGCATTGTACTGAGGGGCTCTGAAGACTAATACATTTCAGGTTCTGTAGTTTTATTTAATAGACTACAGAAGTAGTTTAAAAAGGAGAGGAATGCAATTAGGGCTAAAAAGAAATTAAGACCCTGAAAATATGAAACACACTCAGGGGCCACAGTAATGACTACTAAGAGACACATTTTCAAAGAGACAGAAAACAAAACCAAGGCAAGCACTAGATGAGATCAATGAGCAAGACAATATAAATCAGTCAGGTGCCAGAGGACCTTCCTCCCTGGGGCGTGTGGGACTCTGAGAGCACAGGATAATGGGCACATAGCCAGTCCCAAGTCTATATTTTGTTTGCGATGCAGCACATAGTCTAAAGCATAATTAACTCAGAGAGCCAAATCCACTTCCTCCTAATGAGATCTACCCCTTGATCCAAATAATTTTATTTTTGTATGATGTTAGTTGTCATTTTGTTTGCACTCATTCCTCCCAAGCTACCCCTCCTTCTCTCCTCTTTGCTTTACCCTGCCATGTCCTTGAGGTGGTTACCTCTGCATGGAGTCAGACCGTCCACGATCTGGGGACTCTAGCAGGAAGCTGGAAAACTTGAAGAAAAAAATGGAGGGATTTCAGTATTTATTTCTCCACTCATTTGCTGAACTTCATGCGTGAGTGTAGATAACTTCCTATTCTTGTGCTCCAGCAACTGTGGGGCAGGTAGTCTAAGCACTGCTGTTCTCTTCCTTTGCACCTTCATACCTTGGGGTGCTGACTGTGTCTTGCTATTGCTAGATCTTGGTTATCTCAACATCTGCTAACCACCTATCTCTTCTCAATCTTCTGTTCATGGTTTGGCCATTAAGTTTTATATAACCAAATCTTCTATTTATGCTCCTTGTTCTAGGAACAGATGTCATTTGCTAGAGTTCCTGGGTAACTCTTTTAATTGTTTTGGGTATTATGATCAGTAACCATGATTCTTCTTATAATAGTTAAATTTAATAGAGAGTTCTTTACAGGCCAGGGAACATATTTTATATCTACTATCTCATGTATCTCTCAAGTCAATCTCAGAGGTAAGGTGTTGTTTTTATCACCCCTATTTTTCACATAAGGAAATTAAAGATTGGGGAAATAATGAAATAATTTGTTAATAGTTCCACAGCATCTACAGGACTGATATAAGACTCAGACTCAAGTGTAATCGAAGCTATCATAGCAAGACATGATGCATAAAAAGCTGTTCTGAAGTCTCTTAGGGGCTGCTGGGAAAGAGTGGTCTTCTTTTCTGTCTGTAACCAAAGCACAGTATCACCGCTAAAGCGTGGGAGCAGCACTGTAGTGGTCATTGTTTACTAACCTGCCCTCAGTGTAATGAGGGGCAGGCTGGTGATGGGGGAAGCACTGATCTCTTGTTTGGGGCAATTCTTGTGGTGTAAGCATACCCGCCCAACTGATGCCACACTACCAAATTATTTCACTTAGTGTGGACCTAGAAAGAGATAGATACACATTACCATTCTACAAGTTGGTATGAGTAGATCCTAAACTACTCCAGTGTACCACTGGTTGGACATACCAAAATATGGAATTCTTGTAACTAAAAAGAGCCATCCAAATGACCATCAGTTGGCCCATGACAAAATGATTTTATTATTGTGTAAGTAACTAGAGATTCAATGAATTCTCATGGCCTCAACAAGGGAATTTGTGTGCTTGATAAGAGCTGAAGCGACCTCTAAAGTGATATCTAATGTTGGTTTCAAAAGGTTTTTGCCAAGATTACATGAAAGTGTGGTGAGAAGGAAGGAAAGAAAGGTGACATGTATTCTAGGTGAAAGCTCAAGAAAGAAAGGAACAAAAACCATCCAAAGCTCAGTTTCCTGATCACCACTCTTCACAGAGCTGTGTGACTTGAAACAAAGCATCTCTGTGCCTTTGTCTTCTCATCTCCAAAATGGAAGCAGTGACTCTTCCCTCCTTAGTATGTGTTTAAATGATTGAGCATAAGAAAGATCATCAAATGCATTTGCTGTGTTTCCCACTGTACACATCTATTGACTCTTCTCCTACCTTTAACAAAGAATAAGCATTCATATAGGTGTCAGTGCATAGAATTAAAATCTAAAATTCCCATTATCTGGTTTTAGCTGTGATATTACAAGCTACATAGAATACACTGAATTGTATTATAGTATAGTTCCATTGGAATTGGCCAGAAATTAAAAGAAAAGAGAAAAGGAAGTCTCCTGGAATCTTGACCACTAACTCTGAAGTAAAGGCCAGGGAACTATTTTGAGGTACTCACATCAGAAGTTTAGCCAGCTGGAAGGTATTTGCTTCCAGTGTACCACTATCAGAGAAAACAGACCAATGATCTGCCAAATTGGCTTTGGACTCACCAGTCTACACTGGCACAGCACAGTCGTGTTCAAGAGGAAAAAAAATGGCCACCTTACCAAGCTCCAAGTTCCTTGAAGGGTCAAAGTTATCACGTAACACTCAAGTTGGTCTGGCCAATGAAAAAAGGTGGCCTAAAACCTCCAGGCATGAGCAAAAGAGCCGTAATCATGAATCCCTTCGCTCACTGACTTTCCAAGAACCCTCCTCAGTACGGAGATGTGAGAGCTGTAATCACAGAGTGACTAGCACAGATGGAGGCTGCTTTCTCAAGGGCCCTTCAGGGGGAGGCTCCTAAAACAGACTGCATACAAAGCATTAACTAGCTTTGTCTCAGAGAAAGTTTATCCAGCAACCCTAATCAGACTACAGAAGAGATATTCGCTTTGATTTTATGTTTAAAAAAATTTTTTAAAGTATTAAGTTTATTTCAGAAGTTACCACCTAATTTAGAGTGCTGTTTGATTTCCAACAGACTGACAAGAAAAGATCAGCTATTGTCAGAACAAATGAGAGGTCTATAATTTAAAATCTCTTAAAGACTGAAAGTCTGAGGCTCCTCTGAATGTGCAGGCATAGAGAAGGGAGTCGCTTTTTCAGCACCTACAGTGTGGCAGACGCTTTGCTATGTTCTTGTGTTGGATCAGTCTGGTGACTTTATCCTATTGTTCTTCTATAAGAGAAATGGAGACTCAGAGTCACAAAGTAACTTTTTTAAGAATATAAAGAACTAAACAGAGAGTTGGGGATTTAACTTAAATGGTACTGCACCTATCTTGGAATCACAGGGGCTTGAGTTTGATCTCTAGTACTGAAAAAAAAAAGACTAAATAGGGGTATTTAAAACCAGGCATAATGTTAAAAATCTTTTTCTTACTCAACTCTTCAAGTCCCCACCCTATTTAAATTCTTTGAGTGGTTTTAGTCAACATCTAGGCTAATGCTACTCAAATTTAGAATGATGGGTAAAAGTACAAAATTCAGGCCACTGAGAGGATAGCTCAAGTCCATCTCAACCGAGCTCAACAGGCTTGTGTGTACAGACAGAACCTCCTGAGGGAAACTTTGTCCTCAGAGGACTTGGAATTTGGGGAAGAATAATGCAGAAAAACAGCAAATGCCACTACTGAGGGGTTAGTATAAGTGGAGTGGCTCTCTGAACTATTCAATAAGAATTCAACAAAAGGAAACTCTGTGCGGGCAGGTGGAGGAGACGTTCTGGGAACACAGTAAGGACAGAGACTCTGTAGATAGATGAAAGACTTGATAGTCATGTTGGCTCTTATTAAGTTAGGGAATGATTGGAAATTAACTACAGCCTAGAAGTGAAAGCCCCTGGATGTGGGATATGCAGAGTAAAATTATAATGCAGTTTCACTACATGCCTCCAGAGGAGCAAAAGTAAAACACTGTAAATATCAAGCACTAAAAAGGATATGGAGCAACTAGAGCTCTCAAAAACCATTGCTACAGGGAGTGCAGATTGGTCATGGCCGCTCTGGAAAACTATTTGGCAATGTCCACTAAAACTAACTATACACACACTCCCTGTATCTAGCAATATCTCTTTCAGGAAAAAGACCAGCAAAGACATGAACTAAAATATCCATAACAGCACAGTCATAGGAGCCAAACTGGAAATGAATCTGATGCCCATCCACAGCAGAATGGATCTAGAACTTTGATTGCATAGTGGAGTAGTAATACCAAAGGGAATGGATAATCTAAAACTATACACTTAAATAAGGGTAAATGTCTCTAATATTAAGTGAAACAAGCCAGACACAAAAGACTACATTCTATGATTCCATTTAGACATTAAACAAGATAATATATTTTAAAACAGATATTACTTCACAGTATTATAATTTAGGATGGCGGTTACCCTGGGCAAGCAGTGACTGGAAGAGGGAGAAAAGGAGACTTCAGGGCTATAATTAATATTCTGTTGTATAATATTGGAGTTTGACACAAAGGAATATTTGATTTGGGAAATCACCCAGCTATATATTTATAAAAAGTGTAGATGATATGTCAACAAAGTTAAAATAAATAACACGTGTGTAAGTGGCAGTTGTTACAAGAATGAATATCTCTACAATCCCCACCAATGGCCAGTCGTTCTTGTTAAAAGCAAAGGAAGACTGGCCTTGCAGGGGTTGGTCTCTATCTGTCCAGGGGTCACAGCCATGATGATGATATGCATGTGGGTTGTGGAAAACAGAGGCATGACCCCAGGCAAATGTGTGATATGCACACACAAGAAGAAGAGTTACCTTCCTTTCTATGTCCCCTGCCTTCCTCCTTCATCTCCAGTCTACTATTAGCTCCTGCTAAATCTCAGCCTCCTAAATCAGAATATCTAGATCTTAAAACTCATGGGAAGGAATGTTTA
Organism: Petromus typicus; assembly: GCA_004026965.1. Lineage (NCBI taxonomy): Eukaryota > Metazoa > Chordata > Mammalia > Rodentia > Petromuridae > Petromus > Petromus typicus. Next base: position 79,690 of record PVIR01000499.1, read on the forward strand.
CTTTTGTGTCTGGGTTCAAAGTACAGACTACAGTGGTTGGCTTTTTAAGTTTGTTAAAGGCTTAATTTTCTTTCTCAAAATGGAATAAATATATTAAGACTAAGGGGGGAAAACATGACTGATGAACTGGCTTATATGACTACAGCTTCCTGAACAACAAAAATGCTAGGGACATTCCCCTGTTACTGAGGTCAAGCAATGTGCCTGGATCTAAATGACACAAAATGGTTTGAATTCTGGTCAAATAATTGTCATTCAGAGCGAACATAAACTTTTCTGAGGGGAGTAGTGAATGGGGATGAAAATAAAACATAAAATCTGAAGCAAAGCTCATATTTAAGATTTAAGCTTCAAAGCTCTTTTAAAAAAGGAGAGAGAGAGAGGGAGGGAGACGGGGAGGGAGAGAGAGAGGAACAGGGGGAGAGAGAGAGAGATGTAAGCAGGAGGAGTGGTTTTCCCAAGCTGATTTTTCTTACAGGGTGACCCAGCCTGAGTCGGAATGTTACCATGTGATCAGTCCAGACCATGGCAGCAACACAGACTTAGCACAGAAGTTAGGACTTTCTGCAGCATCATTAAAATAATTGGGAGAGAAAAAAATGTTAAGCTCCACAAGCTTGAATCACAAGCCTCTTGGAAAGGTTAATAAGCTTTCTGCTGTGTACTCTCCTCCCCTCCCCTCAGAGCCCTGCCACCCCCACCCTTCCCACTTAAAATAACAGACTGGCTATCAATTGTGGAGAGAGGATTCAGAATAAAGCCTTTGTTTCCAGCAGCTGAACAGTCCCCACCCCACTAAGGATGCTACCAAGAATCTTATTGATGGCAATGAACACGGAGCTCCAAAAGGGAGTCTCTGCTTTTGATTTCATGCCCGGGAGCTACTGAGCTAGCAGACTCTTGAAGTCCGAAGAAGTATAGATTCAGCAGTGTAAAGGTATGACTGAAAGAGAACAGAAGACAGCTGGGGAGGGTCGGTGGGGCAGAGGTAGAGGCTGCACTCGAATGAGAGGAGTCAGCAGAGATCCAGGAAGGGGAGATTTGAGTCTCCTTTAACCAAAGAAGCAGAAACCGCTGCAGGGCAGCCCCCAGAGAAAGTGTTGGAACACGGAGCCAGTTAAATTGCCACGCTGCCAGTGGGAGGACCATGAAACTGGATAACTGGCTTTGTGTCATAAAAAAGAGAGAGAAAGAAGAAAGACAGTCAGAGAAAGGGAGGGAAAGAGACTGACAGACAGAGAGCTCATGCAAAGGAAGAAATCTCTTCATTCTTATTCTTATTTGGCCCTGTGGTCAAGGGGGCTTCCTTCAGCAAAGACTCTGGCCCTTGAAACCGAGGCCACAGCCTGATTGGTGAGGATGGGTTGATTCTGTACTTCTCTCCATTATCAGGAAACTTGAACAGGTAAGCAGGTGCTTGTGTTAGTTACTCATAGGGGCCACCAGAAACTCACCTGCCCAAGAGCCAATGGAAGCTCAGTTTTGGAGAAAGCTATTTGATCCAAGTGAATAGAGCCCCTGCTGGAAAAAGAGAGAAGTGCAGTTCTTAAGAAAGATGCACCCAGAAACTTCCTGGGGGAGCAAGGGCCCACAAGGGAGCTCCATGCACTGCTGTGTTGAAGGAAAGATCTTGATGAGAAATGTGGACAGCTGCTTGGATTTGGAGCTCGTACTTCACAAAGGCCAGAGTTCCTGGCAATCACACTTCTTATCACTGAATTCAACCATCTGAAGCAGGATGGCCCAGGCTGACCTGCCAACCCAAGAGTGAGAAAGACTAATTTTTATTCTCAGCCCCTAAAATTGGGGTGATTTGTTATTCTGATTTATTGTGATGAAAGCTGACTGATAAAATGTTCTTTAGTTAACACAGTTGTATACATCTGCATTTTCTGACCACTTGTTATGAATATTTATATACAACATATTATTTTTTATCTTATGTAATAAGTAAGTAATCCTTGTGTTAAACTGAAGGGTAACCTATGTCCTCTGTGGTTAGCAAAACTGAAGTTCTTATACAAAGGAAAATTTACTATTTAACTAGAAATATTATAGATTTTGGGGAACCCAGACCAAGAACCACATTTAAGAAAGATTTATGATTTGTCCAAGGACTTTTTCATGCATTCAGGAGATTTTATAGAACCGAAGAGGGGATATCTTTTCTCTTTGGTTTCAGCTCAGGTCAAAAAAGTCTCGTTGCTCAATTCTTCATATATCTTTTAAGTAGAAAGAGAAACAAATCAACAGTTGTAAACATTGACATTTTTTTCATTTGCATGGCTCTTTTTCTCTGAGCCTCAGCCACTGAGAATGTACAAAGAAAAGGAAATAAAACAGGTGAAGGAATGAGGAGGTGGATAGCGTTTTGAATATTTGTATGTGAATCGGCTTGGAATTTCTCAGTCAAATTATAAGTCTTTCCATCATTCATTCCCTCAGCTAGGTAACAGTCTTCAAGCCATTCTTTTCTCTGTCAGGGCAAAAATATGATCAGATAGATGAGAACTCTTCGGTACAGGCATATCCTGAAATGCACCTTCTTTCTGCTAGTTACTCAAATAAAATGTGCAGCTCTCTACTCAGTTTAATCAGTTACTACAGAATTTATTTGATATGTAAATTGTTTGGTGATCTTTTTGCCAAGACCAAAAAAATCCATACATAGTGTCAATGCAACTTTTCCCTGCCCATCAATTTCCCCACTCAAGACAAAGGCACTGCTACGGCAGACATGACTAATCAACTCCTGATCCTCTTTCCTGCTGAGCTTCGAATTGGCCTTAGGGTCTTAGCACAACAGTGCTGCCAGCAGTCACTACTAATTGATGTAAAGGACACTTGAGATGAAACCTCTTTACTTTCCTTGTCCTAGGTGTTTTGCGCATCTTTGATGTTACCATTTGTTCCCAGCACATTCTAACTTCTGCAATTTCTGGCTTGTAAAAACACCTTTCAAATAAAAATCAATGCAAGTGTAAAATGACAGTAGTTGTAAATTATAATACCCTGAGTATACATCCCATTCTTTCTTTTTTCTTCTGACTTGAGAATGTCTACAGATAGCAATCAACATGATAAACAAAGACACAAAGAGAATAAAAATGCTGCTTAAAGAGAAGCAGGAACACTAACAGGACATATATCTCCTTAGCCTTTCAGAAAAATTGCCTAAAGAACTAAGTATGTTAACTGTAGCCTCACAGGAAGAATCATAAAGGCCTTCACTGTGTCTCCGTGGTGTAGCTACACCTTGTGGAAATCAGTTTCAAAAGCAAATGACTGCTTTGGGGGCAAAAAAATTAAATTTTGTGTTGCAATTGGGTGAGATTATTCATAGCACACACAGTATAGTTGCAGACAAACTGGGGAAATGTGCTAATGAGAAAATACATATATACAAATGGCTCACTGGTGTTTTCAAACTGATTAAAATATACAAATCTGAATTTATCTGTTTTCCAACTTTTTTCTCCCCTGCCAGAAACCTCCTCCAATGTTCCTTTTTCTTCTATTCTGAATGTATTCGTGTCCTGGAAATTCTGGCAGCCCTCCTAGGCCAGCCGCTGCCTGTGACCTGGACATTCCCAGCCTTCCTCAAGGTCACGGGACATGTTGTATTCTGGGATTCTTCTAATAGAAGATGGAAAGGGCTTGAAACTACATGTCCCCACTGTCCCCGTGACCCCATCCCTCAGTCTCTGGTTGGTAGGTCCGGTTTACAAATACGAGCTCTAATTTCCAACCTTCAGGGATTTAAAATAAAGGTAATTTCTGATTTATAAAATCAGTCCTTCAATTAGCTCTGTAACTGTCAAAATAGCTAATGGAATAAATATCTACCCTTCAATATTTTAGAGGGGAAAAATATAGGAAAAAAAACTTTAGGAGACGTGCCTGGGTTTAGATATAAAGATTTCAGTACTTTATTTCTTATTCTAGGAAGAAAAGTTTCTGTTTCCAGGAATAGTGTACACATGGAGACCATACACTGGCAGCACAAGTGTCTCAGGCTCCTCCTGGACTGGGGATGGAGCTCAGGAGTATCCAGCTACCATTTGTGAAGCCCTGGGTCTCCACCACTGCAAAAAGTAGAGTGGGTTTGAAAAATAAAATAGTAAAGTGCCCTCTTCAGTCTTCCGGAGGCCTTGGCTGCCTAGTCCTCTGGGTACTATGGCTGGCCAGTGTTTGCATACTCTTTGTCAGTTCTGCCTGTTGACCCATTTGCCCTTGAGTCCTGATGGGAATGGGGGCCCTTGTAAGGAAAGTCTTGGTTTCTGATTCACCTGAAAATGTATGAGCATCCTCACAAGTTGTGGGCATCCAGCACATGTCTAGTCACTCTTTCCTGGGTCACTCATGGGGGCCTGGTTCTAGTGCTGTCTGGCAGAGACCAAATCAGTCGAGACAGCACCAGGAAACTCTTGCTCTGTGCCAATTTATTCCCTCCCTTCTTTCTGTGGAGAAAGGTCCTGAGAGCATGCCCATGCAGATCAGAAGGAACCAGTGAAGAAAATAAAAATAAATAAGGGAAAAGGGAAAAAAAATGAGGAAGATTTTTGAGTTGTCAGGAAAAGAGCAACTCTGCACTCCTGGCACGGACCCAAACCTGGAAACCCATGAGGTCTGCCCATCACTAATGATCACATAATGTGCTCCCAGGGGAGGGACTAAGGGAGGCTATTAAAATACCACAGCTCTGGTGCTCTGGAGGAGAAGAACTTTCTGAAACGTGGTCCCCGTCAGGTTTCCCTTGAGAATCAAAAGAAAAAAAAAAAAAGACTACAGTTTGGCTCCTACAAGATAAAAATGCTGGGAAAGTAGCTGGGGATATTTCTCTCCCCAGCCCAAGATTTTGAAATGCCTGCGTTTGCCTTGTGTCTTTGAAACGCGGTGATGGGCCAGCTTGATACGTGAGCTGGTGGGTTCCCTGGATGACTGGCAGGTAGCCTTCAGGGAGCGGAAACTAAGCCATTTGTGGGGTGTGAAGTGCCCAAAATAGCCAGAACCAGGCCTTTGTGATGTCTTCAATCACAACATTTGTTTCAAAGTGTGCTGGGAACTTTATGTTTCCTTCTAGGAAGATATGTTCTCTGGCCAAGTATATGTGAGTCTGGGCATCTTGACTGATCCCTGCAGCAGAAGAAAGGCCCTAATTTAATCATGTTCAATGAATTACACATGGTAAAGTTTTTCAAAGAGATTTCTCAAAATCAGTTTTATTGAGATACAGTTTGGTACAATTAAGTTACCCACTTTAAGTGTGTAGTTCAAAGAGTTCTAGCAAATGTATACGCCTATGTAACCACTACTAAAATCATTTTTGCTGTTCTAAAATATTCCCTTTTGCCCCATTTTTGCAGGCAGAACTGTTCTCCAAACCCAAGAAACTACTGGTGGCTGTTCCATTGCTCTACCATGGTTTTGTTTGTTCCAAAAAGGCATACAAATACAATCACGTGGTGTGTATTCTTTTGTCCTAGCCTCTTTTGTTTAACATGGTACGGTTGCACTTCATGCATGCTGTTGAGGATCCAGGTATCAGTTATTTTTTATTTTGGGTAATATTCCAGTGAATGAATATACCACAAGATACCCACCCCTTTCCTTTTTGGATACTTAGCTTCCTCATGGAGACAATAAACAATACAACAAGTATGAAGAGTGGTGGTGAAAAAAAGAAAGGGTAATGTAGGAAGCTGTGGAAATATAGGAAAGGCTTAAATTGACACTACAACAAAAACGATATGCAAATATACAATGTCCACAAATTATAACTAAAGCCCGTTATGACCAGGCCCTCATCAGAATGGCTGAGATCAAAAGCTCTGATAAAAACTAGTGTTGGCAAGCACGGACAAACACAGCTCCTACTCTGTGCATAGGGCATCATTTTGGAAACTGTTTGGCAGGGAAGCAGAGTATATATAAGCCTGTGGCCTGGCACTGCCATACCTAGGCCTTTGTGCCATGAGAAGAGATACCCATGTGCACCAAGGGATGTGCACAGAAGACCTTTTCATAAAAATCTCAAGCAGAACATCACCTGGTACCCAGCCCCAGAAGAATGGACAAGAAATTGGGACATGAAGTGGCCAAAGTAGCCACTAATGAAAGTGAATGCTATGTAAAATGGATGATTGAAATACACAGTGACTCTTGAAATTAAATTTTTATTGCAGCAAAAGGTACTTTGTCATTAATCCCCCTCAAAATACTCCCCCTCTCTTCAAACACATTTACATACAGTGCTTACCCTTTTCTGAACAATTCTGGGAGTCCTCTTTTGTAAATGACAAGGTGTGTTCAAAAGTGTAGTGAATGCCACTGCTAACTCCCACCCAACAGAAAGGCAGGTTCAGAAAACACTGTCGACCCACCTCATTCCTTGGATCTGCTACTGTGCAACTTACACTCACCAAAAGCAAAATGGCCACGTAAATGTTTCAAATCAACTCAGGATATCAAAGCAGCCACAAGAGCACAACCACAGATACTCATGAACAAGGACTTCCAGGACTGCTTCAGAAGGTACCAAGAAAGTGAGTTAAGTGTATTTGAAGCAAGGGGTCATATTTGGAAGGAGATAAATGATAATATGTCTTTTGTAATAATAACTTTTTGAACATTTAAACATTCCCTATATTTTTCAGTCACATGCCATAACTATATGTTATATATAACAATATAGGTGCATGGTAGGTTGAACAAGAGAATCCACACAGAAAGACATGTACTGAATAATCCATTTGTACACATTTGTGAAATTCATCTACAACGTTAAAGGTCAGAATGTCACTTACCCATGGGAGACAGGAATGGAATGCAATGGAAACTTCCGTGAGGTTGATTAATCGGTTGTGTTCAGTTTGTGAACATTCAAAACACCTGGGCTTAATTGTGTACTTTTAAAATATTAATTATTATAAGTTCCTTTCTGTTTTCAATTCTCTGCCCTCATTTACACACACATATACACACAGATACACACAACACACACACATATGGAACTGAGAAATAGTTCACCAGACATACTGCAGACCTTAGTTCATGAGGCTCAGAAGACAGAAGCAAGTACTTAGCAGTACATACAATTGTCAAGAAGCCCAGAACATTTGGGACAATAGGATGATGTCTAGTGAATAAAGCCTAAAGCCCTATTTGTGAAAGGAAATTCTTAAGATATGTAATCATGCATCATAGAAATTGGTGTGACTCTTGTGTGAGTCCGTGAAAGTCCTAGTTCTTATTTTTGCCATGTGAAGAAAGAAGCATGACAAATTGAACCCATCAGTGGCTGACTTCTGTCACCCCATCACATGTGTTGTTCTTTGGTCCTGATTTTTCAGCAAATTAATAAAGTTGTCAAGAGATACTAGACAGTTTTCTGTCCTAGTAGTGAGCAACAAGAAGAAATGTGATGGGTAATATAAAGTACTCTTTTCTCAAAATATCTCCCCCAATATACTTTGAAATACCAGTCCTGTAGCGGAATTTGTTTGGGTGATGACTTCTCACCAATAAAGAAATGTTTCAGTTTTAAAAATATTACCAATCATGGCTATCAAGTTTTGTGTCCTGGGGTACTTGTCTCTTTATCTCAGCTCTGCCACTTTCTAGTTGGGCAAATTTGAGTAAGTTAAAAGAAAAATTCACAGGATTGATTTCTGGATAATGTAAAGAAAATCCCTAGTTTTTAGGGTAGATGACAATAATATATAGAATATCCCTGGTATGTAGTGGGGGATCCTCAAAATGGTATATTTTACATTCTAATTAGTTCCCTAATGCTGACCTCTTTCCTGCTTTAAAACATTTGCATGAGATAATCCCAGCACTCAGGAGGCAGAGGCAGGAGGATTGCTGTCATGTGAGTTTGAGGCTGAGCTCAGGGCCAGCCTGAACCACAAAAAAAAAAAAAAAATTGCATGAGAAATTTACCTACCTGATTCTTGGCCCTTGAACTGTACTCCTGAGTATAACTGAATGATTCAAGAGGATCCATGGATCTCCCTGGCCCCAAAGATACTATCAGCTGCAATAAGTTTTTCTGTTAAATAGCACCAGGACGAGGAGGCCGGGGATTTAGCTCAGTGGTTCCGGTGCCTGTCTTGTAATCGCAAGGGCCCGGCTTCGATCCCCAGTAACCACATAGAATACTGGGTGTGGAGACGCGCCCAGCAACAATCAGTACCACATACCACAGTGCTGGGGGTGGTGGCTCATGCCTGTAATCCCAGCACTCAGAAGGCAGAGACAGGAGGATTGCTGTGATGTGAGTCTGAGGCTCAGGGCCAGCCGAACTACAAAGCGAGACCCTGTCCAAAAAAAAAAAAAACACAGCACCAGGGCAAGGAAAGGGATTTTCCATAACTCAGGAGTAACTAGCCTTCAACTTTCAAAATGTTTGCCAAGTTCTGTGTTCTCTATGAATACACAGATATTGGTATGTTTCAAAAGAAAGTGACAGTGGCAAGCAGGATGAAAGGGACCACTTAGTTACATATGACAGCAGTTCAACTGGGATGGATTTTCCTTCATATAATTTCAGATAGAATTCCAAAGTGGGAGGAAAGTCCTGGCTTAAAATAAAACAAAGCTGTTGATGGTAACACCTTCAACATATCAGTTTGAATTGGGAATTACTCCTACAACCAAATGAAAAGCTGTCCAAATTGATGTGTTTTTTACAAAAATGTCTGTAGTGTTCCTTTTTAAAATTGTTGTTATACAGTATATGTAAGTCACTGGCAAGAAGGGGAACTTGGGCTCCATGCTGACTATGTCATTTGCTTATTATATGGCACTGGAAAGGTCACAGTATTTGTCCTGGACTTGGTTGTTTCCTGTACAAATCTTTGAGATCAACATTTATGTACCCAGATGTGCTGGATATGTCATGTAACCTCAGGTGATGGTGGCCGAAAGCTGGACATACTGGGCGCTTAATAAGAACTTGATGAGTTTGCTAGAATCCAGACTCAGTCTGTGCTAAGCATCTGCTCTGCATGAGGATTTAGAGAGGTCCATGGTGGCTGTATGGTGCCCAGTATATTTTATATGGTGATCATAAAACTACTCAGTTTGTATTTTGAAGAGACAGTGAAGATGCTTTAGTCAAACTGTTAGAAAAGGACATGCATTTTTTATATATATTTGCCATGTGGTTGGTTTTTTTTTTTTTTCAGGTTTTTTGAGACAGGGTCTCGCTTTGTGGTTCAGGCTGGCCCTGAGCTCAGCCTTAAACTCACATCACAGCAATCCTCCTGCCTCTGCCTCCCGAGTGCTGGGATTACAGGCGTGAGCCACCACGCCCGGCACTGTGGTATGTGGTACTGGTTGCTGCTGGGCGTGAGTCTCCACGCCCAGTATGGTATGTGGTTACTGGGGAATCAAACCCGGGCCCTTGCGCTTGCAAGACAAGCACCGGAACCACTGAGCTAACTCCCCGGCTCCCCTGTCATGTGGTTGTTTAAATTCTGCTGTCAAACCATTGTGGCACTGAGATCTGATTGTTTCAGAAAGATTACTATCCCACTGGACTAGTTGAAAGGCGCCAAGTCACTGTCGGTGATCTTTCTCTCTAGACCAAAGCAGGTTGGAGAGGTCTCTGCAACCTTTATGAGAATCCCCTTCATATCAAGGAGAGTTAAAGATGATGTATGCCCCTCTGGTCTACATAGCTCAGCTGCTGTAATACTCAGTGTCTAAACTCCTTCTAGACCACCCCATTTGAAAGTCATCCTAACCCTACAATTAGTCAAGTATAACTTGACCAGAAATATGTACAAAGGTGGGCTCACCATTGCTAATGGATCCCTGGTCTGAAATGCTCCTGTTCCTTCGCACATTCACAGTCATCTTTTCCATTGACATCTATGCTATTGGACAATGCTCTCCTTGGATTCTGTTCTCCTTTAATTTGCATATAAATTTGCATTATAATTTATTGTCATAACTCACACATATGATTTCTCTTTTTTACCTCATATACTTCTTCCACATAATTCGCTTCTTTACCCCCTTGACTGCTTTTGTGCTAGTTCTTTTCTTCCTTTTTTTTTTTTTTTTGGAGGGGGGGTGTTTCTTTTTTCCCTCTAATTAGACATAGAGTGTATGATCTTATCTAAATACACAATCCCAACTATTTATACTGTGCTAAAGGGCATCACAGTGCTTCTTCTTTATCTACTTTCTATGGTTCTGCTTTCTGTAATATTAATTGATCATGGTAAACTGCAAGTCAGAAATATTAAATGGAAAATTCCAAAAGTAAATGTAAATTTTCAGTTGAGTGTCATTCTGAGTAATATGATGAAATCTTGCACCTTTTTGTCCTTCATATCCTAGCAGGGATGTGAATCATCTCTTCCTTCTGCATTTCCAGGCTGTGTCAGACACATGCCTCTTATGTACTTTGTATCTTCCTCAGCTATCAGTTGACTAGCATAGCACTGCGCTGTGTTTGGTACCATCCTGATTCATGTTTCCACCTAATCTAGGAGCATATCACCTGTGGATAAGGGATACTGCTTTGACATTTGTTTACGAGTTGGTATTTTATTTCCTCCACTTCCGTGTCTATATTCTCCCTCACTAAGTGCAACCCTAACCATGAAACTTGCTATGGTTAACAGAATAGGAGCAGATACTATGGATGGCAATGTTGAGCAAAGTGCTAATGTGGTTGGCTCTATGATCTCTCTTGTCCTCTTCTTTCATTATTAGGATAAAGTTCCAAATGTTCTTAGAACTAGGAAAAGAGCAGTAGAGCTGTTTCCGATTCACAGGACATGCTATGCGAGCAGCATGAGCCTCACTTTGTTATAAGATCTTGGGGTTAGTTGTTACACAGCATAATCTAGTAAAATGTGACAAACATAATCCTTCTCAAGTGTACCATGAGCCTATTATTATACCACACAGCCTCTGCTTCTAACTGTATGTCTTGCTGGCATCACTTACTCGGTTTGGTTAAAAATTAACTCATTAGGATTTTGCTGAATTTTTTCTGTCAAAGAAGTTCCTCCTTATAATTTCCCTGTTTCTATAAATATGAACTTGATCCTTGAGTCAACATGGACTTTAAACCTTGGAATCAACCTCTAGTTTCCTTCTTTTCGCTACTTCCATATTTAGGTAAATGCCAAGTCTGTTAAAGTTTTCCCCTTTATTTCAGTAAAGGTTTATAATACCTGTTATAAATCAAGCATGATGCTTGTGGATTACAGATGAGTAAGACACAGACCCTACCCTCAAATTTGCATAGAATCATAAAGATGATTTCAGGACTGAACAGTTTACATGATGTTAAAATTATCTTCCACATAGACAGAGGGATGCATAACCAGCCTGGGAGATCACTGAGGGTGCTGTGGGGGAAATCATGCCAATTTAGCATTGTAGGAATGAGTTAGCAGTAATGAGGAAAGGAGATGGGGATGCAGCAGGTGAACAAGCTGTTCTGAAGAGAACCAGGACAATACAATCGAGCGTAGAGAAACAGCTGCATACAATTCAGTACAGATCTTCTACATTTAATGATCCACCTGGAAAGTGATTGTACAGACTTAGGACTAAGGCATGCTATTCAGACTTGTGAGCCATTTATTTGCTACAGTTCTGCACATCTTGTTGGTAGAATCTGTTTGATACATCCGGTTTATAAAGTACTGTAATTTTTACTAACTGTACTGTGTAGTACAGTGGTAGAGATTTATGTTCTGTTATACATTACACTGCCGCATGTAAGAGTTATGCAAACAAAAGCAAAGTCATCAAGTTAAAGTTTCCTTTGACCACTTCTTTGTTTGAATACTGTCGTGTACACACTGCATACACTTCCTCATTTAGTGACCAATTCATTTAACGACCTAAGCACAGGAACAGAACTCGGACTTTAAAGAGAAGATTCAGTACTGTCAGAGCATATACTATGAAGCCAAGGATGGATGGGGGAGGAAAAAAATTAGAAAGGGTACAGTAGTCCTTTGGTCACAAGTATAGACTTCAGGTATACAGATATGCAATCGCATCTTTCATTGGTAGAGACAGTGGATTGTTCCTATGTTAATTAAAACAGGAAACAGTCTATAGCCCCTATAATACCAAATAGCAATCTAAGAGCTGTGTACACATTAGCTCATGGTAGCCTCTTCTCTCCTTTAGAAGATACACAGCACTATGTACTATATTCTACTAATTTATATATGAATAGGAGGAGAAAAAAAGCAATAAATATACTTTTCCATGGATACAACTCAGAAATGAGAAGTCTAGGTTGAACCCAGGTAATTATATATCCAAGTTCAGCTGAAGAGACAAGTTAGAAGGTGAATGGAAAGTGTTAGATGAGCAAAGTAGGGACAGTGTAGTATGATGGCCTACTTTCAGAAATGTGTTTGGTTAGATATGGAGTGATGGAGGGTGGCTGAATGAATGAGAGCTCAGGAGAGAAAAACATCAAGCTTGGTGTGGAAAGTTTTGATTACCCGGCATTATTCAGGGTGTAAGCTAAGAACTGACTTAGAGGCAAGAAAGTGGAGATGGCCACACCTCACTGACATCATGCTAGTTCGGGGGCTGTTAACTACCTCCTGAACTACGTGGCAGTAGTCTCCTAACAGACTCCGCTAGTCATTATCCCTCTACTTCAATCAATTCAGCCATCCATATTAGCGTAATCTTCTCAATGTGTCATTCTGATGACGTCATCCCCCACTGCACACAGGCCCAAGGATCCGCAGTACTCTTCACCTCTCCCATCTGGCTTCAAGGTCCCAAGATCAAGCTGCATCTGTCCATCCAGTCCCGTCTGCCCTCCATTTCCTTATGTAGAGCCTATTTTCTGGCTTTATATTCTCAGGTGTTTCCTGTCTTCCCGGGACTTCCTGTCACTTCTCTCCAACAATGTTTATACCATGTAGAATCCTGCCCTATTTCAAGATTCACAACGAAGACCTTTTCTTGAATAAGCTTTCCCTACCTACCCTAGCCATAAGTGGGTATTACCACTTCACAGGCTGTATCCAAGGGCTACTTATTAAAGGGATCTATTTCTCATTTCAAGGTGCAAATGCTTTGTCCCCATGTTACCTTCCATTTATAAATGTGTCCCATTCCCCGGTATCAAGGTAAAAATTCATCAAAGTGTCAGGTGCACTAAACATAAAAATGGTCCATCTCGGGGCTTGAAAAGAAGAAGTCATCTTTTCCCTAACAAGTCTTACTGGAAAATGTGTCAGTGGGCTTTGATTACATCTTCATCATCTCTTCCACAGACAGGAAGGCTGGGAGAGAGGAAGGACTAGAAACACCACTGAGAGTGTACAGAGAGCTTCTGCATATCTCCCCAGGTTCAACAAATTGCAAAAGCAGAGTGTTCACATGACAGTTGATCGGCTTCTGAAGAAAAGGTATTGGAAGAAACATCAGGATGACAAATGAAAGGCGCAAGAAGGGAGATGATCTCCGCGCATTTCCAGGTTCACTTGTGGCCACAGCAACCCCCAGTCCCTTCCTCTCTACCAAACCTCGACCACAGTGCCACTCCCGGCAAGGCACGATGCTCAGATGTTGGCGCGCTTGCAAGAATGGTTATTTTACTTAGGAAATGTGAAGAAATAGTCATTAGGCTCTAGTTCATAAATGATGTGGGAACAGAGATTTATCTCTGGGCTGTGGGTTCCTTATAGGACCTATAGGTGACTTTAGAGGAGATGCTTTGTAAACATGGACTAAATGAATTCACAGCAGTCCCCAAAGTCCCGGGTATGTTCCTTGGAGCCACTAGGACAAAAATGATATTCCAAGTGAAATAATCATCTTTACTTATGAACTGGAAAGAAATTAGCTAGGAAAAGCTCAAAGAAATCTCACATTTTCTTTTTTTTAAATGAATGTATAATTTTTTTTATCTTGAACTTTCTTAAGTAAGGGTTGCACTCATACAGAGGCTGTGTGTGTGTGTGCACATTTGTGTATGTGTGTGTGTGATTCCGTTCAAGTTTTCTACACAGCCATGAATGCCTGATTAGAAAAGTGTTGGAAAAAACCTCCTTTTTCACATCTGTATTTAAATAAGGCACTAGCGAAAATCAGGTATCATTATCTCCAGCCTCAGCTCACACTTAATGAAAAAGCCTGTGTGAATTATTTACGGAATGTCATACTTCAGGTTTTAAATTCAATATATTGTGATACATATGCTACATAATTTAAGAGGAGGGCAGATTACAGCATGGCACCTGCCCACACTTCTCCATTCGGTCATTTCTGCTGCCTGGGTTAAAATCTCCCACACATTAATATTTTAGCAGGGACCCTCCAATTCGCTCCTTTTAAATAAGCCAGCATCCAAAAACCTACAAGAACAAGTGATCCATTTAACTTAGGACGAATCTCACATGCTGAATGATTTAACAGTCCCATTCAAAGCTACAGTGAGTCACTGAAGAAGGCTGTGGGCACAGAGATCGAATGGGAGAAAAAAAGTCTCCCAGATCAAACTCTCTCTCTCTCTCTCTCTCTCTCTCTCTCTCTCTCTCTCTCCCCACACCCTCCTGCCTTTGATCACTGCTCCTAGTGTGTACATTTTTTGTTTGTTTGTCTGTTTCTTTGCATTGTACCTTCAGGCTGTTCCTTCTCCTGGGCCCGAGTCCATTCTGTCTATCTCACCTGTTACTTTGCTCTATCACTTTCCTCTGCTTCCTTCTCATTAGTAATTATTTATGAGTCTCTGACGTGCAGTCCAGGATTTTGCATGGTATTTCTCCCACTTCCATCGACCCATATGGTCACTGCTGAATGTTCAGAGGAACATAGGCTTTGACAAGCCTGGCTATGTGGATCTGGAGCAGTACGCTGGAAAAGCTGTACAGTTACCAATTTTCTGGCACCATCTGTGCTTAGATTTTTTGGCCAGGAAGACCTGGAGGAAGAGGAAGTTTGGTTCAATGCTTATAAGCACAGTGATGGAGAAGGATGAGCCATGGCAGTTCTGCCTCTGGATTCTCCACCAGCCCTTATTTTTAAAGCAGTGTGTCCTTAACAGCTACATTTTATCACCCCTTCCCACCAAGGAAAGATACCTTTGTTTTCCAATACCCTCTTACTTGGCATAAATTAACGCAACTCAAGAAGCAACCCATTGAGCCTTCAAAGAATTACAGCAGATGCTCTTGAGGTGCTGCGGCACCCTGAGTTGAGCCCCATTCTGTCATTCCTAGGGAATGTCAGTTTGTGACATTTGTGAGCATCACAGAGTTGGGATCACTGGGAAGAGTTTATAGCCACAATTTCTTTTTCCACTTGTAATTGTCCTCCCTATTTTTGGAATACTCCTTCTAGAATTTTAATTGGCATGTATATCACTTGGCAATCTTGTTAAAATACTGATTTCTATTTGGGAGGCTTGGGCAGAAGCCTCAGATCCTGCCTTTCTAACAAGATCCCAGGAGATGTGGACCCTGCTGGTATTCAAACCACACTTCAAATGGCCGAGTATTACAGAATCAGGCCCCTGACTATTTCCTCTCCCCCATATCTGAACTGTCCACTCTCCTTGTGAATATGCTAATTGTGCATCCCATTTTCTTGGATCCTTTGTGCCTCATCTTCATGATGGATAGTAGTTTCATGGCTCCAGAACCACTTTCTCACTCTTATATGAGATAGTTCATTCTTTCTCTGCAGGACAAACCTGTGTCATCACCTCTACTTCCCTTGTCACTGTCACCTGTGATCCAGTCCATGTCAGTCATTTAGTGGAGACTGTACTTGAATCATTACCAGCATTTTGTATTGGGATTTAAATTCCACGTAGCCACCCCCAACGAACCTACTCTCCTATTTATTTCAACAAGGAAAAGTGAACTTCACCGCTGTTCCACGGCAATTACCCCTACAAGAGCCAACCCTCCACTTGGCCACAACCCAGAACTTCTATGCATCAGAGAACTTAAGCCCTGATATCCAACTCCCTGACCTCCTGTCCTTTGAGGTCCTTTCTACTCTCCCTCTGCTGATCCTTGTTCTTTCATTGCTTCTGTCATTGATGTCTCCACCATGTGTTGACCTCTTGCCTGGGTCTTCTATCTCATCATCCAAATTCTTTTCACACAAACACACTCAATTTCTTGCATTTCTGTTCATTCATTAGTACATCTGCAGTATGTCCTCTGTCCTTATTTTTCATGCAGCTGGAAAACTGAACATGGCTACAGAAACACTGCCCAGTTGTGCCAATCGCTACCTCCACAAATTCATTACCATGATCTCCTCTGGGACCCTGTGAAGCTCACCCACTCATTCACAGTTGCTCAGTTTTTTGAGCTACTCATCCAGTCTCCTCCAATCTCAGGCTCAGTCCATGCTCACATCCCTCATCTCATTGAATAGTCTTGCTTCCAGTGGAACAAAATGATACAAGCCCTCTTATATTATAATAATATTGATCATATCACCTTCAGAATATCATCACAAGGATTCAAGCCCTAGTGTGAGAATCATTTAGCAGAGTGCCTGAGACTATTCAATGAACACCTGGTGTTATATCAAAATGGTATTACTGAATGAGCTTGAAGGCTAGCCCTGTGATAAAATGCACGTACACCTGCAAAGAGGCCACCGCAGTGGAGCTCTATGGAACCAACTTGGCATGTATGACCTTGTCCACTATCTGTAAACTTATTTTCCTCCCCACCCATCTTTACTTGCTTCTTTCTCTACATTCCCACTTGATGAGGTGTCCTTCTTTCTGTTGAGGCCACACCAAGTCACCTGTGTTCTGAGTCCTTCTCTCCCATCCCACTTCATCCAAGCTCGCACCAGCTGGTGCCAACGGCTTCTACACCTGCACCTTCTGCTGGCCTCTGCTTCCCTCTCTGCGGGAGTGGAAGGAGAAGAGTGCTCCCCCCACCACTCATGTGCCAAATGCGATTCTCCTCCCTCCCTCTCCAGACACTCTCCCCTCCTTCTTCCACTCTCCCCTCCTCACACATTTCACCTGTTGCCCCTCTGACATGCCTTGCAACCATAGACCTTGATAATGTTGCTGAAGCTGTCACTAGTAAAAATACTCTTTCTTTGCTTTACAATCTAGAAGAATTCCACTCTCCATCTTGCAAGACTCAAATTAGGTGCTTCCTTCAAACCAAATGCCACATCTCCCTCCATCTTAGTTAGTAGGATGCTTCCTGGTTGTCATCTACCCCAGAAGCTTGCAGTAGCAACTTTATTTCCTATATTTTATTTTAATATCTATTTATGTGGGCACCTCCTCTGTAGCAATAGGCTGTCCTCGAGGGCAAGGACTCTTGCTTTATTTATTTTTGTATCCTGAATGACTGGAACAGTGCCTAGAACAATGTGGTTAAGAAAGAAATATTGATTGAATGAGTGAATTAATGAATATTACATGCTCATAAAATAAATATTGTCATGTGTGCCACCAAATGGCTTCATTGCATAGGCCTCATGGGGGGCAATATGTGCATTTTATCACTGGGATAGCTTTGAAAGCTCACTTAATAATAATAACAATAATAATAATAATAGTATAATTTTGACAGCACCAACTGTTTATTGAGTCGTCTCAGGCACTACGTGAATGAGTCACACACATTATGCCACTGAATCCTTATGACAGCGCTCCAAAGGCAGTGTCATTATCATAACTTTAGAGGTGAGGAGCCGAAGATCAGAGAGGTTAAGTACACATGTAATGTCACACAACCAGGAGGTTGCAGAGCTGGATTTTATAACTCAGCCAGGCTGTCTGAAAGACACATGTCCCGGGCATTACCTTGACTTCCCTTCTTGCCCTTGGCTGCTCTTCCCTAGACGCTGACCTCACCCTTCCCTGTTACATACAGTGCTCTGCCTCTGGCCCTGCAACTCGAGCACCCTTCTTCTTCCGCTCTCTCAGAGCAGTCAGCATAGTGACATTCAGTTCTACATTGGTACATTTAATCTACAATGCATAATGACTATTTCTGAGGAGCCCTAGGGTTGAGAGAATTCATTTCTTAATAATCATTAAAGAATGAGGTGCGACTTAGTTCTACTTACCTTAGATAATTAAGACTGTACAGAAGGGAGGCCTTCTACAGGCAGTTTTCACTGGAGTTCAGTCTGAAATCCTTGGAACTAGCAAATTCTGGTTGGTCATTTCCTGTCTACCTGGTCATTACGGACATCTTTGTGTAGTACAAATTCTGCATAATCACCTTAAATCAGACATGCTTGGAAAGCCAGGACCTAGGCTCCTTAGCTGCCAGGGAGACCCAAACCTGGCAAGTCCTTTGCCGAGGGACCAGGGCATAGCTTAATCCGTACCTCTTCCAAGGGTGCTCTATACAGGCTCTGCTTCCACACTCTGAATTTAGGAGAATATCAGATTTAGAAGACTTACATAAAGGGATTATTTGATCCTTCTCATTTTCCTCACTGTCAGTTACACTGTACAATATTTGCTTACTCATAGAAATGCAGCATAACTTATACTGAAGTCCATTTTTCAGACATGATGTTAAATAATTATCAGGGCCTTTTAATATAACTATAACTTTTTCCAAATTCCACCCACCTTCCTCTGGTCTACAAAGCTAAAATATCATCATATTTGTAATTAATGCTGTGCTTTAGTTGATAACCCTTAAATTTTCTCACTCAATCCATATTTCCTGTCTGCATTCACTTACCACAAATATTTCACCCAGTTAAATCAAAAAAATATGCTTTTCCCTAATAAATAAGGTATATGTGAGTCTTAAACATAAGCAAACTGGGACAGAAGAAATTTAGATTATTGTGAATGCACTGAACATTTATTGGAGTTTTAAATTATTCTCGGAAAATAATATCTTGGGTGCCTATCTTCCATATATACTTCTATAAATGTTATATTTATATCTGACTGTTGGTCATTTAAAAAGAACTTTAATTGAGATAGAATTATACTGTAGAATTTTATATGCCATCTCACAGGACCATTTTATGGTTGATGAACAACCTTTGATTTGATAAATACCAAGTCCACACTCTGGGATGCAGTGGAGACCATTTTAACTGACCAATGTCCATAAAATCACTTTTAAACCTTTTGACTTTATCTTTCCTATTTCCTGAAACAAAATGCACATAAAGCAGTGAGTTCTTTATTGGCTTACCTCAGAATTAACACCTTCTCCAGAATACATATAAACAAGCTTCCCAGACTAAAGATCTCCAGTCCTCTGCAACAAAAACAAGATTGTGCTCTTCAGGGTCCCCTCTAGTCCAGAGCTGCAGGGTTCATAGGAGACACCAATAAAGAATGAGGAAATGAAGAAAAACACAATTCCTGGCAATTTGTCTCCCTGATAACACTGACAAATGTTGGTGTTTGTAAAACAAGAATATCTTACCCTTGTCCTCAGTACTAAACCTTAAATTTCAGTATAAATAAGGCCTATCTTGCCATGTGCTTTTTCCATTTGAGATCAAAATATTCCAACTGGGACATCACCGTCTGTGCTGAGGAAAGGATTAGGTTATCAAAAATTAAGAGTACTGCCCAGAATGAAATGATAGAGGAAAAGGAAACACATGCACCAAATAGCTATTTCCTTCCTGAATTCACAGCTATATGTAAGGAATTAGATGAAGATACACACAGATTAGCAGGCTTTGGTTCAAGTTCTTTGGAAGAGCTTATAATAGTAGCAGATTAACCTGGCTGATACCTTATCAGTCAGTTTTGAGCAATCAATAAGTCAACATTCTTACCTTTTACAAATCATTAATTCATACAGGTGATGCCAGCAAATCTCATAGTTCCTCCAACATTAGGTATTGCTGGAATGTGAGGAAATGTCAGATTAAGAGGACTTTTCCCAACAAAGGATTATTAGTGATTGCCTTGGAACTTCAACCCTTTTTAATCTGAGTAAAGTTCTCCTAAATTAGATTACGAAGATAAATTGTTCCTGATCTATGGCACTCTCTGATAGGTTAAACTAGACCCTAGTAGAATTATACTAAACTCTAAAAGGGCAACAGTGCAAACAACAGCAACACCTTTACAACCCCAGAGTGTTAGGAGCACAAACAGAACACAGAAATAAGTGTCTGCTAAGCTTCACTTTGTTTTTTTATGGTTTCAGGCCATTAAAGAGCAGCAGGAGAGATGAGGAAATGATAACCTTCTTGCTCTCTTTCTTCTCTTCCCAGATCTTGCTTTTTAGGGGCTGAATTTTGAGTGCTTGTATTAATTTATGTACCTATAAAAGATTTAATACAAAGCACGGTGATACATTTAAAAATCACCACACTGTGTGCAGGAAAATATGTTAAGAAGACTTCTCTCTCTTCCCCAAATAAGTTCATCTTGGAGATCTACAAAATGGAAACTCGGCAAATTCTTATTGAATATTTAAGCATTTTATTATCCACCAAATCCCTGAGGATAAATATGAATGTTCTGCTTATTAAAGAATATGTGTTAGAATTACATATAAAACCCTGAGTATTTGCAAACTCTTATGCCAGAAAACAGAGCCATAGAATATGCCTTGAGATTGCCCCACAGGCTAACAGGGCCTAGAAATAGCTCTCTGGGGAGAACTTTTTCTGCGTACATTGCTCTATCTATATGAAATCTGATAAAAATTGACACCAAAGGCAACTTTGAAAGGAAAAATAAAATAAAATATGACCCCAGATGGATAAGTTTTTGCAAGTAAGAACTGTATCTTATTTATCTTTTTGTCCCTGGAAGGGGACTGGTGAATGTCAGTACAAAACTTCCCCTCATATCTGGTTGGTGGGGGGGAGTTATTCCTTTCTTTTCCCCTTAGCAATGGGCATTTGAGATATATGGACAGCAGCACCAGGTTGAGATAACCTCACCAGCTCTTCTAGAATCCAGTCTATAGAGACACCTATGTTCACCAGAGAACCTATGAGAAGTCTCGCTACCAGCCAAGGAGGAAGATGAGTGGATTGTGTGCACCTCAAGCATTATTGGATCTGTACTAAAGTCTTCTTTTACACTCTTAAGTTTTCCAGTCTTCCTCTCAAAGACCTATGCTTTGGGAATCTCTGGGTTTTATTTAAAACCAGAAAGACCAGATACCTGCCCTTCTCTCCCTGAATCTACTGCTTCCAAACCTCCCTTGGTACATCCAAGAGATTTGTGTCTTGAATTTTGACGGTATTCCCCAGGACTATTCAGATTCAGTTATCTATGGCTGTACATTCCACATCATGTCAGAACACAGTGGCTTGAAACAACATTCCTTGTATTACTTTGGGTCAGCAATTTGGGCAGAGTCGAGGGGGATGGCTTATCCCTACATCCTGTGGGGTTGGCTACTGGAACTCATCATGTCTCTATACTTAGCTGTACGTATCTGGGCTCAGCTAGGCTGAGATCCAACATGGCCCATGTGCTGGCTTCTGCAGAAGAATCTTGAACTTCCTCCTTGTGCCTACCCGGAAGAAACCTCTCTGTGGTCTCCTCTTCTCCAGGTCTTTCTCCAAGTAGCCTCTTTCCTTGCAGAATGGCTTGGTGCTTTTCATGTGAGTCTTAGTTGCAAGAGTTAAAGTAGAAGTTAGTAGATCTCTCTATAGGTCTTGAGTGTGGAAATCGCAAACATTCCTTCTTCAGCTTTCAGTTGGTTAGAGCAAGGTTAGATGTCAGCCCATGTGTGAGAGAAGAAGCGAAAAGATGCCCATGTTGGCAGAATCAGCACATATGAGCAAAGAAAGAGAATTTGTGGATTTTGATCTCCATAGGCAATCTGCTAGGGACTCTACAATTGGAATCACTGGTCACTGTTGCTTTTACAGTCTGGTTAATGTACAAAGTGAACTCCAGATTCTTTCCTTATCCAGTGTCAGTTACTTTTTTCTCCAGAACAGGTATTTTAATATAACTTAGCTAACCTTTGTCCACTCAAGACATGGCCAAGGCTGGGCTGTCACTGGTCAGTTATACAGCACAGTCACTGTCTTCATGAGGGAAGGATGGCTTGAAGCTCATGCCCTGCAAAAACAGTTAGTTCATTTCCTAAGAGAACTGTTTTAAAAAGGGACCCCCCCACGCTTTGTCTCTATGTCTTGCCTTAGTGTTTATTTTGAGCCTTCCTGCAAATTTGTATTAACATGGACACTAAGAGTTCAAGTGCCTTCTCAACTTGCTGTGTTTGTCCCTGCCCTGTCCCAGAATCTGTATGATCAGCTTGTCCTATCTGTCCGTTCTTTACTGCCTGTGCCTTGGTTAAAGTGACTATGCTACTTGTTGTGTGGGGTGGAGAATGGGAAGTGGAAATTGATTAAGATATGTAGGTTCAGCTCCACTTTGACCCTGACCTTTTGCCCCTGTCCTCCTCCCACCATAGACTGAATTCCAAGAGCTGATCTTTGTTCCCTGTTGAGGAGGACTGTGAGTAACATGCAATTAGGATGATTTTTTAAAAATACATTGTCTGTAGGACTTTTAGACTTTAGTTGAAGAGTGATGATTGGATGAAGATAACAGCCCAATTAAAAAAAAAATAAGGATGGCGTCAAAGAAAACACGATTAAATGATGTCTGAAAATAATATGCTTTGTCCACATGTAAAAACATTTATACCAAACATGCATTTCATTGAAGTTTTTTCTCAAATATGCAGGCATATTCTCTCTTTCCCATTGCACAGTGGTTTGTAAAGGTGACAAATCACATTAGAAATTTAATGAAAAGGGCATAAATGATTCCATCTGAAAAATATACATATGTATATTTATGTCAAGACATTTTCTTGTTCCCTGAATTTATTCTTAATGCTGAAATTAAAGAATTATAAATGAAATGAGATTTTAGCCTTTTGGAAAATTTCAAGGACAATAATGATAAATTTAGGGTGAATTTATTGGGATTGTATGGTCAGGGCACTTGTATCCTCCTTCAGCATTCCATTTTAATTAATGTCTCACGTGGACCTTATTACGTAGATGACCTTCTGCCCTTTGGTCATCTCCACCTTTCTTTCGAAAGATGTGACAGCAATCTCTTGTAATAACCAGGCAAGCTTTTAGGCCAATGTTTCTTCCTTGGGGGAAAAGGCCCTCTTAATCTTTGTCTCACATGCATCATAGTTCCAAGCTTTGTAAGAGGAGGCTCCTATCCTGAAGGGTTTTGGTGACAGTCCAATTTTCACATGAGCATAATCAACCAAAATTATCAGTTGTTATACATCCTGTCTATTGTCTAAAGAGATACACAATCATCTAGAGAAACAGAAACAAATCTGCAAAAGGTCATGTGTACTTTGGGTATGTCTAAGGCTGAAGCTAGGTACTAACTTGATTTGAGGGACAATGTGAACAGATGCTTTGTTCTTAATGATTTACCATTTAAGAAATGAGCTAAAGGCCATGAAAATGAAAGCTGTGAAAAGCCATGAAATGCAACTGGCCATTGATACTAAAAGCAACTGGAGTTTTCTAAGACATAGCTCAATGCCATTTCTTATGCTTACAATTCAAGTGCAATATTTATTTCAACAAAAATTAAACTATGAAGGTGACCTTCATACTACATATTTTACTAATTTGTCTCATTTCTAAATTACCACAGGCTTGATCCTGACTATGAAGAGGAAAATAAAAAGCATGTAATAACATGCTGGGCAGGTAGAGTGTCTTTTATCAGTGATCTCAAAACATCTCCTAAGCATTAATTACTTCTCCAAATATGCTGGGAGGAAGATGTGCTTATGACCATCAAGCTGATGAGGAAGCAGATGCCAGGTCAGGGATCGGTGACTTGAGACAAACTCTGCAATCTTGACTAGGTCTGTGTTAAAAAAGGAAGGAAGAGAACCAACTCCAAGACTCAGTGAGCTCCTCAGCATGCTCAGTTCACCAGCTGTACTCAGCTTTACTCCTACCCCAGTAGTCATCACCATTTCCCTTTTCTTCTTTGATCATTAGTCTCATCGCTGGGGAATACAAACTCTTTGGAGCAGGTAGTGTCCCAGCTGAACTTTGTAAGTATTACCATTTCTCAAGCCTCCCAAAGAATATATTTGAAGGACAATCTGGGTTGTAAGTTGCAGACTCTATCAAACTTGTCCTGGCCCCCAAAGACCCAATTTTGAATGAGTTGTTCTTCTTATTGGCATTAATGATACTATCTGGCCCCATGGCAGCCCAATGCATTGGGTGAAGTATAGCTAATTTTAGCCTTTCTTGTGGAACATTCCACCCCATAGGCTGGGTGAGTGCTGTGTGAATAAGGTAACCCCTGCTCACTGAGTGTGCTTAATGGGGCCTATCCTTTTTGTCCTTTATCTGTGTTGATCTCTTGTTTTCCCAGCCTTCTCAGTAAAATACCTATAAGCCTCATCCCAGAGCTGACATCAGAGCTGGAACAGAACCATATCACTTTCATTCACCAAGACCATCTGCTCAGGGAGTCTTCTAAAAGCTCCCCAAGGTGCTACAGATCCTCACTGAACAGTATGTCTCTATGTAGTATTAATCAATTGAATCTTTGACAAAAATGAACATACATCATCACGAATATATCTGCTTTCCTCTCCTCTCCTCTGCCTTCTCCAAAACAGGCAACAAGCAAGACATTAAGTCTCCAACAATGATAGCCACTATGGAATCATGTAGACTACAAAATAAAATCATGATCAGTTAGTTCCATGGCACATTGCTAGAGAGAAAGGTTACTCATAACTGGGGGTGGGGGGGTCTTTTTTCCATTGACCCATTCAAAACAAGTTATGACTTCATCAGGGCTGGATATCTGGTGAGTTTTGAGCTCTGGAATTTAGGAATTAGAGGAAGGGGACAGAGAAAAATTTTAAAATAGACCTAGAGGGTGGTGAAGCCTGGCTCACAGATCCACTGGGCTGGATAACCCACAGGCCCTCTGGGAGCTGCAGTACTGATGTGTTTTACTTTTCTATTTTGAGCCTGTGACTCACATCCCAAATATTGACTTCTATTTCTCTATTAGCATCAGATTTTTTTTTCTTGAATCCTCCGAATTGACTTTGACTATAACTTTGGTTAATAGTAAACCTCTTGGGTCAACACAGTTTTATAGCTGTGAGCTGCTGTGGCCACATGGAGTGAGGATTGGCAAAGAAGATGTATGACCAGGAGCAGAACATGGGAGTCTTTTCCAGGCCCCCTCCACATCCCTGGCCCTTGGACTACCCCACACCCTCATGCCAGGTTCATCTTTCCAAAGCATAGGTGGGATCAGAGTGAAAACCTTCCATGCAACCCACTGCCAAAGAAGTAGTTCTGAATTCAACACCAGACTCCCCGAGGTTCCAAAAGTCTTCACCCATGCAGATCCCGAAGACTTCACCCACTCAGTTGCCAGTACACACATCACCTTCCTTCCCTTGCCTTGGTCCTCCAAGCACTTTGAGTCTCTCTTACAACACCTAAGTCAACTTACACATAAGCAAATTCCCACTGCTCAATCATGGGCTCTGGCAGACTCATCTTTGTACCTTCTAACCACCTAGCACCAGAGTAAGCACATGGACTATAATGAATAAACATTTGCTGAGCTGAGCCCTGTCTCAAGGTTTATCTGTTTCTTTTAGGCATATGATTAATAGTCACATGAAGTAGTTAAAATAGCCATACTGCAAGGTGGCTGAAGCAACGTGTCTCAGGGAGAATCAAATGCTTTCTGCTAATAGCCAACTTAAACAAACACATGTGTTAGTATACTTCGTCACCTTGACTAGGGTGGGGAAACTGTTGCCAGAGTTATGACAAATGTCACAATATAAGTCCAAAGGAGCAGTAAAAATAGAAAGTCTCAGGGATCACAGCATCCCAGTAGCTCTTCTGTGATAAAGTCTCTTTGAGATACACTCAACAATAGAATAAGAGCGTGAGATGTGTTTGTCCCTTGCTTTTATTATCAGCTCCACACCATAGGAAAGAGGGAGGAAGAAATGGAAATCAGGAAGAACCGAAGACAAACTTAAAAGAAGGGAAAGAGATCTGAACGCTGAGTATCTTAGAGAACAGAAAAGGACAAAGTCAAGTGGGTCTGACCTCTCTCCCTCACAGAGCTGAAAGCAGCCAGATAATGCCCTCTCCCTTTGTTTGCAGAGGAGGAAACAGGTCCAGGAAGGCTAAATCATTCCCTTCCTCAGTATACAAGCATTTTGAACTGAAAGCAGGCATTTGGGGCCAGTGTGGTTGGACATCCTATGTGAGTTACTTCAAAAAGTGCTGCTGATGGTGCCCTTTTCCTTCATGCTTCAGATTCTGAAGATACAAAGGGTGAACTTCTTACTTAGATGACATCAATTCAAAGATATAGAATGTCTTTTTAAAATGCTAATCAATTGGGAAACAAAAAGGTTCAATGATTGTAAAAGTGGATTCCAAGGCAGAACTGTCAAGAATGTTAAGCAAATCCCTTTATTTTCCAAAAATCTGATAAACGCCTTTGCTCATGTATTATTCTTTATACTCAATCTTTGCTTTGAAGCTAAACAGACATAGTCATGATTGAGTTTCCTGGTCTGTGACTCTTTCTTTTGGGAATTCCAATAATGACCAGAATATCAGCCTCGTGAGACAGGTAGACTTAGAAATGTATGCAGGTGTGATCTAGCTCTCTTGCCCACCGACACCCAGGGCTTCTACTCTCAGAGTTTCTGTAATAAATATCATTGTCTGAGTGCAATCTGGGCCTTCTGTCAGTTGCATTCATCAACCTTGCTTTGAGAAATATAAAAACCCATTTTGTGTTAGAGAAATAAAGGCAGCAGGAAGCTTCTGACCAGCAAGTCTACGAGTGATTTGTGAGTTTCCTCATGGATTGTAGTAATGAACAAACAAGGGACAAATGTTTCCATTCGATCAGATCCCTGTGGATGCTTCAAGTCCATATTTTCCTGTTGCTAAAACTTAATGGAAACAAAACTAAATTAAAAAATCCCTCAAAAGGAAAGCAGCAACACTTCTCGTGTGACTCATTTTCAGTGTCAATAGAAAGATTTGTTTCCTCTGAAGGAGCATTTCAAAAAGGAAAAACAGCTGAAAAGCTATGAAACAAAATAGAATTCTTGGCGTGAAAATGTATCATTATGAGACCAAGAGAAAATGTATATGACCAAAATAACTTACTTATTCTCACTCTTGCCTCCCTTCTCTTAGAGCAGACAACTAGACAATCTTAACTTTCCTATGTAGACATGTATAGTACATTTCCAGTGAAAGTATAATTTTCTCCCTCCCACTCTTCTCTCCTTTTCTTGTCTTTTCTTTTCTTTCTTTCTTTTCTTTCTTTCTTTCTTTCTTTCTTTCTTTCTTTCTTTCTTTCTTTCTGTCTTCCTTCCTTCCTATCTCCTCTTTCTTTGTTTTATTTATTTTTCAATTCTTTTCTTTTGTGTTTTCTTTTGGTGGAAGAGATTGAGCCAGAACCTTATACATTTGTCAAACACACACTTTACCCCTGAGCTACACTTCCAACTCATTTTTGATAAAACTAAACACTGAAGATTTGTTTAAGCTTGTTAAAGACCTAGTCTGAAGTATGAAAGGCAGCAAGTCTCTTTAGTAGGGGTTCGACTTACATCAGATATTCAGTGATAAGCGACAACTTAACCTTTGACTGACAACAGTCTATGAGCCAATGTGCAGTGCAGTTCCAGTCACATTTGAACAATATCAACAGCAATAATAATGGGCAACAGTGGCTGAGAGCCTGCTGAGTGTCAAGCCCTTAATGGAGCATTTCCTACAGACTGCTTGACTGATTCCTAAAATGATTTCCCTGGGCATTAGCCACTGGATTTTATCATTTCACAGGAAATAAAATAACTCATAACTCTGTCTATGTGGTGCTTCAAATTGGAGTGGGTTGGCAGGCCTAAATTAGAGGCCAGAAAAAAAAAAGTAAAAATATTAAACTGTGAAACCATGGTTTCTAGAGCTCAAGAAAAGAGATATGTTCAGAAATTTGTACTCAGAAAATCACTTTCTCAAACTCTCAGTAGTTTTTGCTGGTCTAGGAGCAAAGGAGAGAACCCCCTCCAGGCTCAGGACTGCTATCTACTAACACCTGTACTTCGAAGGTTGTTAAAAATCCTTGACAACTTTTCCCTTAGAAGCACTAAGTAGGGTGGGATTAGCCTATGATCTCTGTAGGATTAATGCTCAGCTTCCCTTTCCTGATTTCCCTCTGCTCACAAGACCCACAGGCCAAAAATACCGTCTGCCTGTTGCCGACAAGGCCACAAAGCCATGTCACGGTTACTGCCCTCTGGGTGCGCTTCCTGTGTTTTGACCCTTTTCACTATCAGAAGTTTTTTCCTGTTAACACACCAGTTAGCACAGGCAAAAGGTCCAGAGAAAAGCTGTGCTGAACCTATTTCCTGTGCTTCCCACCCTGCTCAGAGGCTCCAAGTTTGCCCATGAGCCAGATGGAGGCCTCAGTTGGCCCCTCGTGCTTTCTGGTATCCTCTTGTCCCATGGGAGACACAGCCTGTGGTTTCCTAAGTTCCCACTGAGACTGCTTATCACATTAACATGCCCCTTAAAACATGCCTTTTCCCACTTTTCATCATGTATACGCCTCACCTAAAGGCAGCGTGGCAGCGTTCAGTGCAGTACTGTTTCTAGACCAAATAGAGGGTAATGAATGAAAACCAACTAGACGGGTGCACCATCTGTGCAGATATGATGCTTGTGTTGAAGCTGACTTTGTCTTCACTGAGTGGGGAAGCACACACTTGCAAAGATTCTTCATTCTTCCAAACCTCCTGGGCTTATGAGGATGTGGGCAGAGTGAGAAGCCGGGGGCTAGCACTCTGGGATTCCTCTCGTCACCCTAGCGGGTAAGGATTGATGCTAGAAACTCTAATTCAGTTTCATTCTCTGCACTTGGCAGTCTGTCCTCTCCATGGCCCTCAGTAAGGACCTGATAAACCATTGACCTCAATTAATAAGTGTGGAGCAGCAACAATATTAAACCTGACTCCTGGTTCCCCGTTGAGCTATCATGTGTCTCTCAGCAACTTGGCAGGAACCTTTTTCTCACCCCATGTCCTTCCTATTACCCTGCAGCAAGTCCCAAGCCCTCCCAAGCAACCCCAGAAACTCAACTCCAGCTCCTCAGGAGTGAAATTGTGGGACACCTGTGCTGGTAGTTTCTGCAGATCAGCACTTGCAGGACGCACTCCTTCCTTCCCAGGCAGCCTGATAGTCATCAAGGTCAAGAGGGTGATCCCTCCAATCACTGACCACTGCCAATTCTTGGGAAGCAGAGCTGGAGCTCTAAAAAAAAAAAAAAAAAAAATGCAGAGTCATTCCCCAGGGAAGAGTTGTTTTTGTGTTTGGGTTTGTTTCAGAAAAAAAAAAAAAAAATGAGTCTTAGAGAAGCCTGGGCAGCCATTCAGAGAAAGGCTTCTTCCCTCTTGGTAAGCACAGTCTGCAATTTCTGAATTGGTCAGAATACTGATTGCTTCATTGTTAGCCCAACAAGTGCCAGAGAGAAACTCCACAGGCTATTAGACAATCACAGAGACAGATTGTGTGTGATTGTCTGTGTGTATTTACAAACACTGTGTATCATGTACGCCTTCTTCACAGCCAGTCCTTGAGGAAAATATTGTTATTGTTGGCATTGGAGGAGTAAAGAGACGGAAAGAGGCAGTGGGGTGCTGTGCTGGCAAATGTTTACAATGGGCAAAAAACATCCCCAATAGGTAAATTGGACCAATGTTCTCATTATATCTAAGATATTTTAAACTACCAACATGAAATCAATGCATATCAAGTTGGGAAGAGATAATCAGCCTCTGTAGCTGGCTCCAACATACCTCTAGACAGAGGTGGCTCTGTTCTTCCTGTCAATGAGCAGGTATCTAGGACTGTTACATTTTGAATACAGGTCAGACTGGCTCCAAAACCCACACTCTTAACCACTAACAAACCATAGCCACAGCCAGCAGGAAAGGCCCCTACCAATTAGCAGGTTGTTTGGAAGGCTTATCTTAATTCACCGAGCAATTTCACGGCTAATCACGATGGTATTTATTGGCACAGATGAAATAACATTATGTCCGGATCATTTTTTGTCTTCCCACATTTTGGCACCTACACGGTGTGTAGATAATGTACGTGGGTGTTTCTAGAATTTCATGGGGTTGAAGAGGCCTACATTCAAGGGCTGGAAGATGTCCTCCAGGATATTCTCCATGCACAAGGCAGAGGGGAGCCAAGATAGAGGGGGGCATCTGCTGCAGTTCAGCAACTAGCAGAGAAGGGAGAAGAAGGCACTTAGAGCACCCTGTTTCCATTTACCTTTCCTCTTAAACAGAGCTGTGGACTCAAAAGGCTGAGGGCAACGAGGTTGGTTGTTCTTAGCAATGCACCTGCTACGCACCTGCTAAGAACCTGTCTCTGCTACATTAGACCCCCACAGGTTACTCTGGTTCAGCTTCCAAGTAACAGGTGGATCTAGGAGAGGGAGACAGATGGAGGCCTGCAGCTCCCTGAGGTATGAATCCGGAACTCCTTACCTCTCACTGTTTCATATCCACATCAAGGGCACAGTGCGCAGTTTCTTTGTCCTCCTGAGGAAAACTGCAAGCTTCTGTCTGCCCCATGTTAGCAGACTGACTGACCCAAGAAACAGAGAAAGATGCTCAGGGATCTCTGCGAGAAGTGCACAAGACAAGCGGTTAAGGCATCAACTGGTCAGACCCCAAGACCCGGTGTGATCACTTGTCACAACAAACCTCCACCTGGGCCAGACATAGCACATTCACATCCACGGCCTTATCTGACCCTCTGCAATGCCCTGAGAAGAGTTTTTAATGTCTGTGTTCAAAGGAAGAGAACTTAGATCCATCTCTGGCCTGGAAGGGAGTTCTCCATCCACTCTAGCAGTTTAAATGCCTGCAGAGGTGGGCAAAGATAAGGGAAACCCACAGAGGGGCTGACAGTGATGGGGAGCAAGGAGGAGAGAACAGCGGGATACGGTACCTGAGGCCCAGAATGCGCTTAGCCAAGAGCAGGGGAACACTGACCTCTGACGGACAAGCCTGGATCATTGTGGGGCCTGTACCTCAGTGTGGTGTCAGCACCTGGCCCTGCTGTAGCACTGATGAGGGACGGAGAAAAGGATCCCAGAAGTCAGCTTCTAGGCACACAGTGGGGCAAAGGGCAGAGGCCACATCTGAGGAGAACAGAAATTAACCAACACAGGAAAGAACTTTTCTAAATCTGCAGAGGGAGCTTTTGTGGGGCCTGAAAGAAAATACAGCATCCTAGTTCAGGAGAAAGACCCTGGAATCTGTGTGGCCTTGAACAAGCTACTTCAGTTCCTTGGCCCTTGGTTTCCTCACCATTAAAATGGGTTATTCAGTTTAGTCAATCACGAGACACTGTACTTCAATACTTAGAATTCCTGGCCTTCCACAAATGGTATTATTTACAACACACCTTGCTAAAAGAGGGTATATTACACGAGAAACAACAAAACCAGCATGATGTGACAGCCTCTCCCTGGGGCAGCGCAAAGAGCAGGGCTGGTGAGAGGTGGAGAATCCCACAGAGCTACAGCAGGAGGTCTTCCCTCCTCTACTGGAGGAAGGTGGGATGCAGAGTCCTGGCCTGTGTCTACTGCAGGGCCTGAGGGTTCAGAGGGGGTGACAGGGCCTGGGGGATCCTGCAGGACTGGAGGGTAGATGGTACAGGGTACATAAGCATGCAGACACAAACACACACTCATGTACAAATACAAACATACGTGTGTTCATACAGACACACACACACACACACACACACACACACACACACACACAGAGATACATGCTTGCTAAATCTGCCTGACATTTCCAGGCACTTCTTTAGGGTGAGCAGTATGTGCCACCGCACAGCTTGTGAGCACTGAAGCGAAGAGCAGCATGGGCGCTTCAAAGCGAGCCCAAGCTCCGAACTCTGTCTCTTAGACTCTAGGCAATCTGTTCCACGTGGAACCAATTCAGGGAGACAGAAATTCCCGGGAAATCTTCTAGAATCCATGTTGGAGATAGTTGCACCGTATTTACATTTACTCTGAAATAAAATCATGTGTTACTGAGGATTCATGCAAATGATGCCAAATGATGACCCTGGTGTCTGGAATATGTTGAATTAATCCTTTGGCATGTACCACCTTCTAAAGGGAAGACAGCAGATGTCCGCAGAGTCACTTTCTGTACAAGATAAAGACAGATGCCAGTGAAGCAAGACCTCTGCACACAGACAACCCGCTTCTTTCTGCGTTCTGGCTGGTGGCCCACTCCATGCCCCTGAGTCCCCTGAGGGTCCCCAGCTGCTTCTCCACACAGAGGTGGCCTCCTCTGTCTCTGTCTGAAGTTGGTTTCTGTCCACAGGACTGTGGTGGGCCAAGCGTCCAGGCATTAATGTTCCAGGATTATCTCCTATGCCATGGGACAGGAAGAAGGAGCAGGAGGAACGCCTGGGAGTTGGGACTCTGTTAGGACCGTTCTGAAATACACTCCACACAGAACCTCAGGGCTCACCCCAAATGTTCCTATGCCCTTCCCTTTTCCTTCCCTTTCCTTCCTTCTTTCCTTTTCTTATATTACCTTCTCCTTGGTCCCCCTGGAATTACTCACCCCCAAATTGCTTTCACTCAAAGCCTTGCCTAAGACCTGATTCTGGAAAACCCCAAACTAGCATAACCTTTTAGTCTAAATTTTAAAAAGATGTGTCCTCGACTGGGCTGGTTTGCAGCATGTTGGGGAGAGCACAGGCTGGATTCCAGTCCCTTCCACCTTGTTATCCAGAAATGCCTGAGGCACAGTATGTGGGGAGAGTAGGACTCTTCCTCTATTTTTGAAATTTTTGAAATTTTCACACTAATTTTCTTGCCATTCTTTCATTACTTGTAAGTGACCTTCTAACCTACTAGGGAGATTTTGTCTTAAGAATATACCCACTTCAGGGCCGGGGAGTTAGCTCAGTGGTTCCGGCGCCTGTCTTGCAAGCGCAAGGACCCGGGTTCGATTCCCCGGTAACCACATAACGATACTGGGTGTGGAGACCGACAGCCAGCAGCAACCAGTACCACATACCACAGTGCCGGGCGTGGTGGCTCACGCCTGTAATCCCAGCACTCGGGAGGCAGAGGCAGGAGGATTGTGATGTGAGTTTGAGGCTGAGCTCAGGGCCAGCCTGAACCACAAAGCGAGACCCTGTCTCAAAAAATCTAAAAAAAAAAAAAGAATATACCCACTTCAAAATGGGTTCAGAGGAAGGATATGATTTTTAACCTCAATTTAAGAAAAAAGAGGGATTAGGTTGCAAATAAGGAAAGAAACACATCTGTGCTTATTCTTTCCAAAATACAAGTTTGATAAGCTGAACAGGACCTGTGGCTGGTTTCAGAAACCTGTAAAGGAGTTTGGAAGCCTGCTGGAAATGTCTAGAGAAAAAAGCAACTGGGAAAAGAAGTTGCCTCAGTCCCAGAGCTGTCCCTTCAGGAGCTCCTGAGCTCACAGCCTCCCAGGAAAGAGATCAAGAGATCAAGAGATCACTCAAGGACATGGAGCTTTGCGAGTCTGGACTACCAGCTCGCCTGCTTTACCTGAACCAATTCGCTAATCCAATGAAACAAATGGTTGGACTAATGTTTTTGCCCTGAATCAACCAGTTCTTTGGGCATCTTGCAAACACAGGCTCTCTGTGAAAGAAGATCAGGTAATGAACGACAGCTCTGCTATGGCAGACACAGGTAGTGTGGTGCAGAGTGTGCTTTGAGAGGAATGGCAGGAAGGTGGCTTAAAGTGCGTTACTGTTTTGGAAAGAGAAGAGGGAGAGAGAGAGAGACAGACAGCATTAAGCTTTTATTATGATTTGAGCTTGGAAAGAAAACTGACTACTCATACTTGGCGGAAGTGTCAATGCAGGTACGTCTGTGTCTGTCTAAAATCTAGAAAGCCCCGCGTGCCAGGTGACATCACGATGGAGCAAATGACCATCATCTAGCCAAGTGTTTCAAAACTGTGAGGTGAGAAGCGTGTCTGCTTGGATTCCGTTCCTGACCTGGCCATGAGCAGGAACTGAATCTACATTCCGCACAACAGAGAAAACGCCAAAGTGGCCTCCACTCGCATAGCAGTAAAACCTCCTGCGCTCCAGCTCTGCGAGCCAGCGAGGCTGGACTGCGCAGTGAGTCCTGCGGATGGGTGATTGATGGAAGGGAGCTGCGAGGCCCAGGAGTAAATGAGTCACCTCCATGGAACAGGAGCAATGAAACAGGGGTATTCTCTTGAATTCTTGCTTATTTTGGGACGGTATGATGCTCTTCTCAGAGGAAGCAAATAAAGCATTAGTGGAGGGAAGGCGGGGTTATGTAACCCACTGCTAAAACAAGTGGATGACGTCACCCACGGAATCAACACTCAGTGAAAGGAGTTAAACAGAATTGATGCGGACACACCTCGCCTCCCCTCGGTGAGGTCGGCTACTTCACTTTGCCACGCATTAGTTGTGTGAACTGGGGCGAGCTTCTTGGCCTTCAGTTCTCTTAAAAAGAAAGGGAAGAGGTTGCCTCAGGCGACGACCCAAGAACTTCTCACATCCAATGGCCCTGACTCTCCTGACTGATACTTTGAATGGCTACAGTACCAAAAGCTGCTAGTATTTATAGAGTGCTTCCGGTATCAGGCATCATGCTAGAGGCTTCACAATATTTTTTAGAGGCTTCACAATATTTTATCAGGACACATGATTTCCTTGCTTTCTTAGAACAGCTGCAGGAGATAGAGGATATTACGATTCTGATTTTACCTATGGGGAATCCGAAGCTCCAAGATTAAGCCCCTTGAACCAGGCCAAGTGCAACTAGTAAGTAGTTGATTTGGTCCCGGGCTTGGCAGGAATGAGGTGGCATGTTCACACCTGAGAATGACTGACACAGGGGCTCTTGGCGAGGATGTGAGTGGAGCAAAGAGAAAAGGAACCAGGAAAAGCAACAGCAGGGAGCTGAAAGGGGCACAGGCAGAGCGGGAGTGTCCCTGCAGCCTGGGGAGGACAGAAGCAGGGAGAGCAGAAATGGACAGGACCCAGGGTAGAAACTGTGGTCATGGACGAACCTGGTTACACGGAACCAGAGAGCATCTGGGAGGAAGTGAGAGGAATAAACACACCCCCACCCACCTTCTGACATTCTGCTGAACCTCGTTACTGCCTCACACAGCCTTCTAGGCCAAAAGCAGTGCAGAAGAGAGTAGAGAAAAGACCTGGAGGCCACTGGAGAGGTAGCAGGCAAGGAGAGCCAGGACTCTGTGCAGCACAGCCCCCTCAGAGTCTACACACTGTGCACCTTCTCACTGGGCCCGCTGGTGACAGAGGCACTAGAAACAAGGATGCTTATTCTACCCTCTACCAGGATCATAGCAATTGGGGACGCCCTGACTTCCTGGCCAGCCAATGCCCAGGTGGTTCCAGTTGCCGATGTTAACAGTGTCACAACAGCTCCTGTCATACTGGGCTGACTGTGCCAAAGAGCATTTCCCCTGGAGGCATATCAGTAGTCAGCCAGTGTCACAGGAATGCAATGCTATATTACTTCTAAGACTTGTCAGAAATAATCTAATAATGTTTAACCTTGCAGGATAAATTGCTAGAGCCAAGCAAGCTCAGATATCCACAGACCCACGTAGATGTGTACACTGTGGTGTACTGTTCTGTGCATGGCTTTGCAGACCCCCTTTCACCTCACACCCATCTTCCTTTCCCTCCCTTCTTGCCAGTGGGCTCCTCACTCTAAGCCTATTTCCCTGCAGACCCCTCTGCTCAGGCTGCTTCTCCTTTCTTCACTTGGTAAAACCAGATTCCTTCTCCAGGAAGTGGATCAAAGTCCAGCTCTCCGTGAAGCCTGCTTGACTTCCCCATGCACTCTCTTATCTCTGTTTCTTCACACGGAGTTTATAACAATATTAAGACATTGTAAAGATTTCTGTTTGGTTCTGCACTGGACTGTGGACCCATGAGGAAGTGTGTTAGTTTAAAACAAGAGGAATAACATGAGTAAACAGTTATTTAACATTTATGAAACTGTGAGTTGGACTCATTGGGTAAGCCTCCAAAAGAAGCCTATGAATCAGGTATAATTTCTTCCCGTTTTGCAGATGAAGAAACTGAGACTAGAAAAATTATCTAGCCTAAAACATTATCTCATGGTACACAAACTTATGGATGCTTTTGAAAGTTATGTAAGTGAATGACATCTCTCAAATAAAATGTGTAGAAAGCATAGAAAAAGTGGACTTAGGAGTCAATTCTGGCTACACAAAAGTTAAGCCAAACATATCAAGAAGTATTATTGAATGACTATTGTGTAACCAAACATTGATGTCAAGAACAAAGTGAGATAAAAGATAGTAAGTCTTCAAACTTTCTCTTAAAAATTTAAATTATAACCCAAACCATGGAATAACAAACAAAGTGAAAGGAATTAAATGGAATGAACAATGTTTATTTCTTTTATTTACACAATATTCATCTGGAGAAAATATAATAAGGTTAAGATTTTTAATATCTGAAATCCTACTATATAGATATTTTTTTTCTAGTTCCTGTGTTTTACAAATTAAGTTTTCTAAATTGAACTTATATACAGAACTCTTATATAGCAGTTTAATTTTAGTAAATACTAAGTTACTATTTATCATTACTGACAAAAATGCTCACAAAAAAATAGTACAAAGCAAGTGAACATTCAGACAATAAAGGCATGAATTTCAAAGAGTAGTCACAAAGTATGAAACACTATTATCTGAAGTGAATCTTGGATCAAATTCTGAAGGCAACAGAAAAACAATCCTCTGGCTCTTGAAAAATAGTCCCCAAGAAAATCATTAATTCGATTAAAGAGCCAAGATGTTCAATTGCTGTGTCATTAAACATAATAAGTCAGTACTATGTATCACTTTACAGCAGAAGTGAACAGCAAGGACACCATCACCAAATTTCACACTCAGCAGGCTTTGGTATCTTCCATTTCTGAGATCTTGGGGTGACTAAGTTCTGTTGACTTCCAACACTTGTTCTATAAGAGTGTGTGTGTGTGTGTGTGTGTGTGTGTGTGTACATGTGTATATAATGCTAGCTTAGTAAACAAACATGAGGTGAAAAACCAAAGTAGAAATTCAGGATATCAAGAACATAATTTTGTTCCAAAGTATGATGAGATTGCAATATTTTCCCAAATGCAAAAAGGCCAACTTGGAGACCTCATTATATATGTGCACACATAGAACAGAAAGGGTGCTCTCCTCACCTGAATATTTGTCTCAGTGATGCCACAAGTCCAGACTACAGAAGAGATTAAAAAAAAAAAAAAAAAGAAGCTCACTTCCAGTTTTAGACTGGCCAAGTTACATATGGTTCGGTGCAAGTGTGGTGGAATATTTCT
The DNA here is from genome assembly GCA_004026965.1 of Petromus typicus. Lineage (NCBI taxonomy): Eukaryota > Metazoa > Chordata > Mammalia > Rodentia > Petromuridae > Petromus > Petromus typicus. The sequence goes on from PVIR01000499.1 coordinate 117,152, forward strand.
ACCCCACCTGCAATTCATTATACCCCATATACTGGTAGGGTGAAATGAAGCCCGCCAGAAATGTGAGCAGACAAAAATAAGAAGGTTGAAGAAGGAGGTAATATTTCAATAGCCTCCTAACAATTTCTGTCTCTGGATTCTTCTTGCTCTATGACCTCACTGGACAGCCCTTCTTATTTCCAACAGAATGTCTCTAGGAATTAAGGGTTACTGCATGTTATTTATGAAAGGCTTCTCAGAGAACTTTGAGCTCCTACAAATTCCCTTGATTGCTACTGGGAAATGCTACCGAGTATCAGTCCCCACAAGGCCACCAAAGTTCTATCTAAGTGTCACTCAACCAGCATGAAATGTTTCACCAAATACCCACTGCCTAACTTTTAAGCAAAGGAATGTCCAGCCCTTCACATTTTTGGTTTCTCCTGCATTTCAGTCTTTACCTGCCCAAATCTATGACTGCACCTACTCAACCCTGCAAGGAGATTCAGCATTATCAGGCACTCAGCAAAGCAACAATCATTAGAAGAGATGTGTAACGCTTCAAAGGAAAGCATCCAGTTCAGTTGTCAATGACCAGATCAGAAGTGTGCCTCATGCTTTAGGATTTAACACTGATTGCTATCTCCATGCATTTCTGAGAGGTTTCTTATAACCTGATCACTCCTTAGGGTCCCCAAGGGTCTGAGTCTGTCTTAATTTGAACATATCTGGATCTTTGCCATGTGTCATCTCTTTCCTATCATTCTTCCCTGCTTGCAATAGTCTTCTCCCAACCCCATAAGCAGGTACTCTGTGTCAACCTGGCTTAGGCTTACTTTTCTGCGAAGACTTCCTCTAAACATCCCAGCTGTCTTGATGCCTCCCTCAGTCCTGCTCACCTTACAGTATCCCTCTCTTGATTAATATCTATGCCTTCTTACTTTATGCCAGGCATGTTTAAATGCTTTGCATGAATTTCTCATTGAATCTTCGAATATGTCTTGGGATAGTATTATTATTATTTCCATTTAGATTAAAAACTGGAAGCACAGAGAGATTAAGTAGCTTGCCCAAATCCACCTAGCTAGTAAGGAACAGAGGCCAAAGCAAACAGGAATTGCCCATCTCCACCTTAGGCAGCTCCCAAGCTTCTCCTCCCTCGACAGCAGCCCTGTTTTGTTTTGTTCTGACCATTTGTGTATTTATCTGTTAACCTGTCTGTGCTGCTAGATGGCAAGCTTCTTGAATGCAGGACCCTTGAGGAATGTTTTGCTAGCATCACAGCTCTGGGGAAACCCGTAAGTATTAGGAGTTGAAAGATGAAAGGGAAAAGGGTTCCTCCAGTAACCCCAGAGTCACTGTCAGAGGTTGGGATGACGTTGTCCAGGGCTCTTCATATTTTCCATGGGAGCCTAACCCAGTTTCCCACTTTTCCTCATTAATGTTCAATTCCACTCCAGGGAAACAGCCTGACCCCATGCCTGGGAAGGCTGTGTGCATTATGGTGCATTAAAAAAGAAGCCTTACAAACAGCAAGAGTTTTGAAAACCCTTTACTATATTCCCATTTCCCCTACCTACCTCCACCCAAAAAAACTGCAGTTATGAAACTCATGCTAAATATTGAGCCATTAAACTTAGGGATATTGAGAGAACTGTTTTCTGAAAAGCTTCTTTTTTTCAGCTCTCCTTGTTTTGCCCTGAGTGTTTTTAGCAGTTCAAACAGGTTGGGTTGCCCACAAGGAGTAGGGCACAGGGTTTTTCCACCCCGTAGCTTGAGGCATTCATTCCCACTTTAAACCTCTCTAAATTTATGTGCCAGTATTTTCCAAGGAGATGTATTTGTAGATATGTTCGGGATAGAACTGGCTGTTCACAGTATTGACGGAGATGGGGAGATGACAGCTGGGCAAATTCGAGGTTTCGAGCTTCATCCTCAGCCTGACCCCTGGCAGCAGTGGAAATGTTTGCGTTTTGCAAAGCTTGTTATTCTGTGTGTGTAAGAGTGGGTGTGCATGTGCATGTGTGCGTGTGTGTGTGTGTGTGTGTGTGTATGTGTTTAAGAGAGGGGTGGGATTTGGTCTTGGAGAATATCAGATGCATGGCTAAGATGAAGCAGGTCCACACTCTCCCAGACAGGTTTAGGCTCTTCTGCCCACTGTGTGAGCTCTTAGAGAGACACCAACACAGCCTTTCACACTATTTTCAGTTCTCTTTATGACTTTTATGATACTGTTCATTCCTCTTCACATCCCTCCTCCATGTCACCACTACTGTAATGACTTAACATGAATGTACCATTGTTTTCTTTTTCATCATTTTTGGGGGGAGGGAGAAGATCAAGTTGACTGAGACATTTATTTACCTTATTTGGACAGATACGTGTAATCAGATCACTGCACTATAATCAAGGAATGGACTCGTTCCTTTGCCCTAAAACATCCCTTGTTCTATTTCCTCATAATTTCCAACCCCTGGCAAGCACTGATCACTTTTCTAATCCCGATAGCTCTACTATTTCTAGAATATCCTATAAATAGAAGTGTACATTATGCAGTGTTTTTGTGTCTGGCTTCTCCCATGCAACATCATGTACTGGAGATTGTCCATACTGTTACGTATGTCAGGAGTTAGTTACATTTTTCTATTCTTAACACTATCCCATTGATTAGATTTACCACAAGTTATTGATACACCAATTGAGTGTTTCCATATTTTATCAATTATGAATAAAGCTTCTATAAATGGCTCGATACAATGTTTTTGCAAGCCTCAATTCTCATTTCCCTTAGGTAAATGCTCAGAGGTGCTGAGTGTACATTTAACATTACAAGAAAACACCAAAAGTTGCCAAAGGTAATTTCTCATTATTTCATTCACCTAAAAACTTCAAAACACTTCGACAGCATGCCCAGTCCTGTTCATTAATGCTGAAAAGCATGTTGGGAAACAACATATAGATGACATGAGTGGAAAATGGATCTGCTAACACATAGTCTTTCTTTAATGAACACAAGAATGGTCAATGAACTATAGATAGTTCACTGTTTCAGTTCTGCAAATGTGTACACATACAGCCATCTGTTTGTCACTATCAATAGAGGATCTAGTACATGTCATGAGGCATTTGACACTTCATCATAAAATAACTTTTGGATTAGATTTTTTTTTCCAAATCTAGACTAAGCTAAGCATTTTAAGAAGGTATAAGGTAGACTGAGCTAAGCTGTAATGTTAGGAAGTTAGGTATAGTCAATTCATTTGGACATACTATTTTCAATTTGCCATAGGTATATCAGGTTGTAACCTCCTTGTATCTCAAGGAGCATTTGGTATTGTTTCTCAGCATCTTTAGGCTGTCTTTTGTCACAGAATTGTGGCCCAAAAGCATTAATTCATCTCCCCTGGGTGGCTCTGTCCCCAGGTGGTGAATAAGTCTTGCTGGCTCATGGGAGAGCCAGACCTATGATTATCACCTATTTCTTCATGTCCAAGAGGAGATGGTAAAGCCTGAGGAGTTGAGCAATGGCTTGAAATTTAGATGTTATGGTACCTAATTCTTACTGGAACAATGACTCATTAGATAATTTAGGAACATCAACTTGAGGCTCTAAGACTCAGTTTCCCAAAGTTGGAGATAGGACTATACTGTTGACTCAGTTCCTTGCTTGGGGTAAAGAAGATTATAAATAGGAACAGTGTCATACAAGGGTGTTGAAGCTAGTAGTCTTATGGCATCATGGGCTTGTGCACCTTTCTTCCCAAGAATGACAAAGGCCATTATTATACCATTCCCTAGTTAGAGACTCTCATAAAGAGAGGTCACATGACTGATCCTAGGAGATGTAATGAGTCAGAAGAGTTTAAAGAGTACCCAGGACTCTTGAAAATCTTTTTGAAGATGCTCACTGGCTCACTGAATCCTTTCCTTCTAGAATAATTGAATAGTTGAAAATAGTATGGAGCATAGAACATGAACCTTCCCAAAAATGTTAATAAGCAAACTCCTCTGTACATAGAGTATCTTATCTTTTAATGACTTTTCCCCCACAATTAAAATTCTTTAAGATACAGGTCTTGGATGGCCTTTTGGGGAACCAATAAATGACAGAATCTTGAAGTATACTAATAGCAGATTCAATTTATTCAACCTTGAGTTTTCTTACCTTTGTTGTTTGCACCACTCTGATTTCCTGTGGCCAACAGCTGCATCTTTACTATAATAAGACTGCTGGTAGGTTCAAAACCTACATTCATGGGAATGTTGCCAACCTCTATGCCTGGGGACTCACCTATCAGGAAAAGCCTTAACCAATGACTATGAGTGTTGGGGTTTTAAGGCTGAAATAGCACTGAGGTATGTATTCTGTGTGATTTTCCACTTTCCTGAAGTGTTTGAACCTCAGTCACCTGGGTGGAAAATGCCTGAATAGTCCCCCTTTTATTCCTGGCTTTTCTCGTTCTGTCAGTCTCTGCCTTCATCTACCCATGCTCTGTGTACTCTCCAAATGAACAACTTGCTCTCAGATCCTTGCTTTGGGACGTTTCTGGGAAGTGCAGGCTAAGACAGTCATCAACATTTATATTTACATATGCACCATTTTTTTTTCTGAAGACATGCATAGTCTTTCTCAACTTCTAAAGAAGTTTATGACTCACCTCAAATAATTAAGAACATTGGGGGCCGCCTCTCCCCTTGGCTTCTAAGGTGGAGAGGAGTGGGCGGGGCCAGGACCGGAAGCGCAGGGCTGGGACCTCTTTCCTCTGTCTCCTCCCTTGAAGAAGCTATGCTCTGATTTCTGGTCTGCATTGTACCTCTGGGGATTAGAAATCGACGCTCGGAACATCTAACCTCAAGAAGCACATAGATGAGCTCTCTAACAGGGCTTACGGGTCTTCTGTTCAGGGCTTAGCTTAGTGTCTGCTTCTGTTTGCTCTACATGTCCTCTCCCTGCTGTGTTTTTATCCATTTCCAGTTCTAGTATAAATAATAATAATGATAATAATAATAATAGCAAACATTTCTAAAACATTCCTTTAATCCTTTAAAGAAAACCTTTTCCTCTCTTTTTCTATCCCTTCCCAAAGCCAAAATTAATAATGATAATAATAAAAGAACATTGTTAGCATGTTATTTTAGCTCTTCAAAAATTCTCTCTCCTTCCATTCTTATAACTCACTTCTTTCACAAGGCTCTGAGTATTACCCGCTCCTTATTAAAGCAATATGCATGAACCTTAAGTGTATGTTCCTTAATATTTATCTGATCTTAACTGCTGTTTATATTATTGTTTACAATAACTAAAGACAAAAAATTCCCCAAAACATTTTATCTGCAAGGAATATTGAAGTATAAGTAGAACAGATATGCTTTATATCTATAAGAAATCTGAATAATTCTAGATAACTTAGGTGGAAATTTTAGTCAAAGTAGTAAGGAAAGAGTAGAGTTAATTGTTGAGCATTCTTCTAATAAAATGTATGCTTCATCAGACAGATGAGGCTCTGATGATTGAATTTATATATGAATATATCATCTTATATGTAGACCAAAGACGATTATAAATCTTATAAGTATAGAGGACACAATTTCTTTTAACTGTCTATAAAAAAAGAGGTGTGTACCTTTCTAGAAAGGGTTAGCAGCTAGGGGGTATCAGTCAAACAGTTTACTTGCTAATTTATGACCTGTGATTCTCTTATGGTACTTTGTCCTCAAGTTATTTCTCATGTACTGAACACACATATGCACACACACCCACACACACACACACACATACACACCTTTCAAACCAAATGCACAATATTTTTTCAGATCCAGTATCACTATCAAGAAATACCCAACATAACAGCTGACAGTCTGAGGCTTATTTTCTGCTTTCAAGGAGCTGCCAAAATGTACAAAAGGAAACACTGTGATTCACAGCAGGGCTTTTTGTCAGTTTACCTGATCTGAAATTCAACACTTTCATAACTCTTAACATTCTCGCTTACTTGCCTGAGGAAAAAGGTGTGGGGACTCATTTTCCACAGCACAGGACTACTGTCTGCTTGACAAAGGCTGCGTTTGATCTTCACGTGTCTAAACCCCAGCCAAGAAACACAGATCAAATCCCACTTCTGTGATGGTGGAAAGAAATATAGCCTTGCAACTTACTAAAGAAATGCTATGAATAGGGCCACTGCAAGGGGAGTATTGTTAGCTGGAACCAGCAGCTGGTGAATAGAGTCCATCGCTGTAATTTAGCAGGAGATGTGGGCATCACCAATAACACAGTTGGGAAAGAAGAAATGTCTATGTTTAATCATGCCCACCTCCTTCAAGCATAATTGACAACCCAGCATCCTCTATAAACTAGATAAAACTACCATGTTTTAAGCAGAATGAGCAAGAATTGTTCACTCACTGCCTGATAGCCACGTGGATGCTTGCTTAGAAGGACACACCTTTCTTAGAAGCATTCCCTGGCACTTCACACACAGAAACAGTCCTGTTGGATAGAGCTACATGAGACACAAGTGTATTTAAAAAGCAAAGATCATCAGTACTTCAAGTTTCTTGATAGGATTTTGTGCTAACTCAGAAGCACTTTTTACGAATCTGAAGAAAGCTAGAGTAGCCGGGTGGGGTAGTACACACCTATAATCTCAGATCTCTGGACAGCTCAGGCAAGAGTATCACAAAGTCCTATCCAGTTCAGGCAATTTAATAATTTAGTGAGATTCTATCTCAAAATAAAAATTAAAATAATGGGCCAGGGATTTAGCTCAATGATTCCGGCCCCTGCCTTGCAAGTGTAAGGGCCCAAGTTTGATCCCTGGTGACTACATACAACAATCCTGGTGATTTTTATCAAGTCAACACAGTTTAGATCCAGATCCTAGTTTAAAAACAGAAAATCACCAGCATCAAAGAAGCTGCCTTGTTAACACTTCTATTCACTACTTCCTCTATTAAGCGTAACCACTCTTCTAACTCCAAGGATTCATCTTGCCATTTTTGAGCTATGTAAATGGAGTCACAGCTATGCAACCTTTGTCTCTAGCTGGTTGTTATTTCTCAGTGTTACATTTGTGAAATTCACCGTGGCCTTGAGTTACAGCTCTGCCTCCATCACTCTCATTTATATGTAAACATACACCAACTGATATCAAATTTGTTGATGCGTTATTGCTTTTGTATATATTTGAGTAATTTCCCATCTTTTGCTTTTATAAATTGCATTGTTGCAAACTTCCTTGTACAAGTCTTATGATGATCAAAAATGTGCTTTTCTTTAGGAAATAAGCTCACAGTAGCAGTTGGCTCCCGCGACAAGTACAATTTCAGAGCATGTAACTAATGAATCTTACAAAGAGCTTGACACTTAGGTTATTTTTGGTTTTTCAGTCATCATTTTATTTTTTAGCAGGAGTCATCTTTTGGGGGTTTTCTTTTCTTTCTTTTTTTAAAATAAGTTTTGGTTTGAGTTTTGAGGAGTATGTTCTATCCCAAAGAGTGTCCTAGACCCAAAGGAAACAGATCTTGCTCTCTGACATTTGTCCTCTAGGAAAGGTGGAGAGATAAAACAGCACATAGTGGTGAGAGATATAATAAAAGTAAAAAATAAGTACAATGTATACCCCACAGAAGGCTTGATCACTCCTCTAAGAAGTAAAAAAGGATTTCTGAGCTGGCTCCAGAAGGATGAGAAGTATTCAGAGTTGAAGACAAACTGACAAAACAAGAAAGAGATTAGCAGGAGGTTTTGAGTGGCCAGAGTACTAGGCTCATGCTAAGGGATTGTGGGAAAAGTGGGCCGAGGCCAAAGGGGACAGGCACGACTCCCACAGGAGAGACCTGAACACTCTTCGTTTAAGACTTTGTGAAGTTAAGAAAGTGTTTAAACTGAATAATTGGATCAGATTTTTAAGGTTTGTCACTTCTAACCTTTCTGAGTCTGCAAGGGCAGAAGTTACATACAGCCTGGAGACAAAACCTGCTGTCACCCTGGGGTACAGCCTACTTCTGAAAGGTGTGAGCATCCAGAACTGTGGGTTCAGTCCTTCCCCAGAACGTACTGGCTCTGTGATGCTGGACAATTAGGTCTTGCTTTTGTCAACTGGATAATGGAAACTCCAACATCCCTTATTTCCTGGAGAGCTGGAGACAGAGTAACCAAGCACAAACCTCAAGTGCACAGGGGCAAACATAGATCTCTGGAGGTGTTCATTACTAAGTTACAAGAAGATTTTTTTTTAAAAAAAAAAAAGCATCAAGGTGATGACTTATGCCTTTCCTGTGGAATACCATGGGCATTTTATGTACAAATGTGGAACAATAATAAAGTTGATGTGCTTGGAAACATTCTATGATTCTAATTACAGATTCATGTACTCAACAAATTGTCATCATATATGTTCTATACATAACCCAGAACATCTTCAAACATGATTCTACATGTATTCAACAAATAAGCATCAAGGTTCTGCTCAAGGAGGTAGGCCTCATGCTGGATAGCCCAGATGCTAAGGGAAATGAACAGAACTGCCTGTGGTTTGTGGACATATGATTACTCAGAGTTACTAGGGCACTTGACTTCTGAACTAAAGAATTACCCAGAAAGCACTTGATCCTGTCTGGGATAGCCAAGAGGATTTCCTGGAGATGACAAGTACACAGAGATTTGAAGGACAAACTGTACAAAGGGTGTATCAGGAGACAGAGGGATGACACAGCATTCAAACAGAACAGAATTTGTTAGACGTAGGATAAAAAGAGGTTATCTGAGGCCACTCATTCTGGCTGTGATGTGATAATAATTTGGTAGTAATAAAGCATTTAATACTTTATTCAACAATTCTTTATTGAGTGCCAACTTCATACCAGGAAGTGTTTCCATTACTGGAGATATAGCGGTTGATATGTGCTTGTCATCTTGGGTCTTATATTCTGCTTGTCAAGAAAGATAAATAATAAATAAGAATATAAGTAAATAATAAAATGACATGTAATGATAGGTGCTGGAAAGACCACAAAAACATGAAAGGTGACTATGTGGATGGTATGAAAGAAGAGATCAAGATGAGAAAGTATCTCCAAAGAGGTGAAAGTAGAGATTTAGTTCTAAAAAGAGAAGGATAAGAAGGGGTATATACCCAAGACCTTAAGGGACATTTGAATTGCAAGGCCTAGATAAGAGTTTGAGGATGTAAGCAAGATCAGGTGATGAAGTCTTGGAGGTCAAGGGTAAGTGTGGATTTCATTTCAGCTGCAATGGGAAGCTCAAGCAAGGAACCAGAAGCCCGCCTGCAGGGCAAGCAGCATGGCTGCAGAGTAAAAGAGAACTGTGCTTAGCAATCTGAAGTGTTCCTCAAGGTGAGTTCCAGTATCTGTTTTTACATTAACAAGATCCATTCATAAAAAAAGATGTACACAGCTTCCAATTCAGGTAGTCCCAGCAAAAAAGAGGCCCATTTTGATCTCGAGAAACACCAGACAATCCTGAAAACCTCTTAAGAATTTAGTAGTCTCTGGTTTCTTAATAAAGATGTATCCAATCAAAGATATCCACTGCTACTTGTCTATCAGCCTCCATGGTGAGAAGTAAGAAGTTTTATTTGTCTTACATATGTCTAAAGTAAATGAAAGCATTTAAAATGTTAATCAAAATTAAATAAAGAGATAGAATAAAATAAGCCAGGCTCCATTAGTCACTTTTGTTACTTTTTCAAGGGAATTTTAGGTGAAATTTCCCCTTCAGCCTCCAGGAAATGCTTGGGTTAGAGTGATGCGTTCCTTTCCCAGCACACCTTGTGTGCCCACTGTGATTGGAACACAGCTTATTTTCACCTTGTTAGAAGAGTGTCAGAATATGAGGCCACTCTCCAATTCTCCTGATTTCTCAGTAGAAAGGGACATCCATATGTGTATATTACAGACTAAAAAATGAATGTAAGAGACACAAATAGGGACCAACATTTAGTGTGGAAAACATTTTATTCTGTAGATATTTACCCTACAACTGGCTCATGTGACATGTTAGCAAAAACTCTTCAACTATTTAGGAGTTTAACCTTTGCAGAAAAGTCTAGAGTATAGGAGATATGGGAGAAAAGTCAAATGATTTTATTTCTTTGGATTGTTTAAAAATTATGGATCTTGGGCTGAGGATTTAGCTCAGTGGTTCCAGAGCCTGCCTTGCAACACAAGGTCCCGAGTTCGATCCCCAGTAACCACATACTACAGTGCCAGGTACGGTGGCTCATGACTATAATCCCAGCACTTGGGAGGCAGAGGCAGGAAGATTGCTGTGAGTTCAAGGCTCATCTGATCTACATAGTGGGCTTAGGGCCAACCTGAACCACAAAGCAAGACCCTGTCAAAAAAAAAAAAAAAAAGAACTTTGGCTTTGGCCATAGAAAGGAAACAAATAAGTTCTAATCTGAAAATCTCTGACAATAGTGGTTTCACTGAAGGCAAAGTGAGAAACAAATAGAATTTTAACTTTAATACATGTACAAGTACTTCTGTCTTGATTATTTGCAATATTCAGTAGTGGACATCGGCATCTTCTGTGGCCACATGTGCACACTTTACCAGCCAACACCAAAGCATCTGTCCTTTGTCATTCAGTGAACTTTTGGAAGCCTATTAATAACTATTCATTGACCTTTATAAACAAATTTAATTATTAGTTTAAATAAAAAATTATTTTACTGAAAATGTTACATGATAAGTTTTCAAGCCAAAGAGAATTAATTGAAGTTGCAGATTATCTTTATAGCTCATGTCCTCATCAACATGGCTCACTAGTCATTTCTATTTGTTCCTGAAAACCAAACCTATAGAAACATCAATTAAATTACCATGAAACCATAATGCTAAGTCAAATAAACCAGACACAGACATTAATTATCACAACATTTCTCTCACATGAGAAACCCAAGTATAAATAATTTAAAGAGAAAAATGCAAGATAGACGATAGGAAACAGGGAAGTAGACTTTCACAGGCAAGAGGGGGATCTTGGGATAGACAGAGAGGAGAAAGGGAAGTAAAAAGAATTAAGATCTGATGTGTACACATACCAAATCCCCATGATCAAAATATTCATCATATATCTCAAATATGTCTTAATAAAACATAAAGTTTCTAAAATGCACCAGTTTTTCAGCAAGTAGGTGCCTCTAGTAAGGTTATGTGTCTTATTTGTGATATTTCTATTGAAACCAAAATCTACTAAAACCTCAGTTCAGGGCATCTATCCCAAGTGATCATAGAGTCCTTTTTGTCTTGAGCATTTTATTATATTTTTGTTCCACATACATTATGATGCATTTAGACATCTGAAATATTTATCAAAATAATAATATTTGACTTACTTATTGTGATGATTAAAGTTAGCCAGTTCCTAGAGGATAAATTCCATACTCATTATTCAGAAACAAGCTCCTTTAGTTGATTTAGAAATTTCAATTGTGATGGTGGCAACTCTAAATTTGACTTTGTACTCAGATCAGAGCTGTCCAGATCATTTATGAGTAACATCGGGGTGGAACCAGACACCAGGGCATTTACCTTTAGTTTCTTCCTTGCCTTCCAATTTCTTAATTTATGCCGCTCTATTTTTTAGCAAGTTTGCATTTTCACTCAAATATTCTTTTGGATTTGGTCTAGCATTATACTCAGTGATAATGCATCAGCCAGCTAAATATAACTGAAATTAAACTAGTAAAGAACCAGAAATGTGTTTCACTCAGAATCTATAGTGAAGCTGAATGAACAGTTCTGTAATTCCCAGTAAATACTTAATATTATGTTCATTATTATTGCTATGTGAGATTTTTCTTTCCCAGAGTTCTCACCTCCCTTTCTCCTCCTTTCCCTAAACCAGTCCTCCTGACCAAAGAAATAAATAAATAAAATCAGATCTACCCTTTTGGAAAGCTTTCCCTGTAGGTTAACAAATAAGGACAGATAATGATACCTGGCTAGACCACCATTTAGGATTTGGTTTGTTTATTTTCAATACAGAATAAACATACATTTTTGTAAAATTTTATCCCTGAAGAATATGTTTGATATGGTCCCTAAACCTTTGAAAAGTGCTGGGTATTTTAAGAACTTTCCACAACTGAAATGCACCATCAATAAATGTGATGTCCTCTAAACTGCATTTGTGTCATCACTTACATGATACATAAGGAAATTTATATTTCTACTTATTCATGCACCCTAATTATCCTTAGAACAAAATCAGTGCCTTGTTTTGAAAGGGATCTTTTCAAACAAAACCCTCTAACATCTGAACTTCACCTAATAACTAGCAAGTGTTTTTTCTCTCCATGTCTACTACATGCCAGTATTATCTGGATTAAAGTAGCTCCTTCATTCATAAACAATGTTGCCTTCACTCCTATCTTTACAGCATTAGAGCAAGGAAAAAAATTACTTTGATTTAGCTTAATTCAGGTTCTTCTACAGCTGAGAAAATGGAGAAGCAGGGAAGTCATGTGAATTTCTTATGATCTTTGTTGCCAGTTATTTATTGCTCCTTAAAAAAGATGTAAGGCAGTTGACAGATATAAGACAAGAGAACAGGAAACAGAATAGGTTCTCAACAGTGGATCAATTACTTAACCAGAGCCCAGAGTTCTCACAGGGAGCTAAGAACAATGCTTCAGTCCACTACAGTCTTAATTAGAAAGCAAACCTACCGACGTGGCTCCAAGTCCCCTATCAGTTTTAAATTGTCTATGAGATGATTACTTAGGACACAGCACCCCTCCCACTTCTGACATCTCTCTTTGGAAATGATTGCCCTCTTACTCATTGTCCTTTATGACATTCTTGCTCTTCTGGCCAGCGCCGTTCACACACCTGGATCTCATTGCTCCAGCCTGTGTGTGAGTTCTGAGGGCAGGGAGCAGCTCTACGTCTGCTTGGCTTCCAAGGCCTTGACATACGTCACAGAAACAGTACTGGTTGAAAAATGGTTAAACAAGGACAGGAAGAAGAAAGAGAGAGGATGGGATGATTGTGGTGGACTCTTATTATCAGACTGTGAGACATTTCACTAAGAGATGGTGGCTATAGATTGTGATGAATTTACTGTTTCCTGCCTGTAAAAGCAAGAGAATATAATAAAGCCCCATTTTGAACATTGAAATACAAGGAGAAAATAAATACTTGATTCGTTTTCAAGACTAACTTCTGTAAGAATTTATTTTTGTCTTGTTTTGTCTCAAAGCTTTGAAGCAAATTATTTCAACATCTTTTGAGCTTTTACCCAATGTCAGGTGCTACTCTGACTGCTTTGTATCTATACTCAGTGACAAATTTAAGGTTTTATCAAATCCCCTTATTTGACCTGAGACACAAGTGACCAAAGTTTAGCAAGACCCCTGCTTTGCTCTCATATATTTGTTTCCTTGATGCACTAAACTCTTCTTTCTCTTTACTTTCCTTACTATTATCTGTACCATCTGCTGACAAGAAACTCAATATTTGCACACCTTTGAGTGAATTCTGATAACTCTTTGGCATCTGCACTGATGACTAGTGAGGCACATTTGCAATAAAACTTTGCTACCAAGCATCTCTTCTAAAAGTGGCAGAAAAGGTGATATCCCTTGAGATAAATGACAGTGTGCCTGTTCTACTAGAATTTAAAAAGAAACCAAAGGTTCACCCCAAAACATGTTTTACAGTGATAAATTGCCATCACATGAATCAGTCCATGCTGTTGTAGGCACTGAATGTAATGCAACAAGCTAGAACCAGTGGAAAGATTGTGTAAGTAATGTCCTAGCTTTCAGTCCTAACTAGACACCTCTACAAATGTGGAGGTATAAATATTTTCTACTTACCAGATAGAATCCTGAACATGTAGGATATTAGCTTTGGAAAAGTTTTTATTTTAGTTTGAAAATATTCATATTGTCATGTAGTTAATGTTTGTAGCAGAAAATTAAATATTATAACTATATTCAGGCTCAAATAAATACATAAAAACATGCATCGTCTATGTTTTTGTAATATACATATATTTGAATGGTGTCTTGGCTCCCTCTTTTCACAGTCTGAAGATGTCTGCTACCTGGAAGAATTGGCTGATCTAGACAGAACTCAGCTGAGCAGGTCTGACCTCTACTAGGTTATGAGAGTGTCTCTGCTCCAGGTGATTTTGTCCCTCCTCCTGGGACTTCTGGGCTTGTCTAGGCACGTTCCTCTCCTGAAGATGCAGAGAGGAAAGAGTAAGCAAATCTAATCATACAAACACTGTAGTGAGCATATGCTTACATCATAACTTCTACTGTCCCATTGGCTGTCTCAAGGGTGGGGAACAGCACACATCCCACAGCAGGAGAGCACCATAAGCAAGGCGAAGAGCAGAAGTACAGACAAGGGTGGAGAAGTGGGACCTATGTGGCAACTTATCTGTACGTTGTTTAGGGACACAGTCCCACCCCAGCTCCTCTCACAGGTAATATCTCTGCACCAGAGACATTTGAAAATCCACTCTTCCTTCCTTGTCACAAATGTACTAAATCAAGCATGAGAGTAGCATCATGCGTTAATTTCACCAAATAGTAATTGTGACTCAAAGGATTTTTTTTTTTTGCTCATCACCTAATTTAATTTCACAATAGGGAAATAAAAATTTTCATTATAGAAACAGATATGATGCTCTTAGTCACTTTCTTCATCACTGAGATAAAATAACCTAACTGCAGAAACACAAAGGGGAAGCTAATTTTGGCTACTATTTCCAGAACTTTCAGTTCACATTCAGCAGGATTAAACCTGGAAATGGCTGGTAGGAAACTGCTCACATTATGGTAACAAGGAAGCAACAAGGGAAGGAACCAAGGAGGGAAATTTCCCAGTGATCCACCTCTCCCAATCAGATCCCATCTCCTTACATCACATTCAGCCATGATCCTATGATTCCATCACCTTCCAAAAGTCCCACCATGAATATATGAGACCTGAGAGGGAGGTTCTTGATCTAAATTGCAACAATGACCTTAACCTCATTTTAAAGATAAATGACTGGGCCAGGAATTTAGCTCAGTGGTTCCAGCATCTACTTTGCAAGCACTAGGTTCCAAGCTTGATCACCAGTAACCACATTCAGATCAGAATGCCAGGCATAGTAGTTCATATCTATAATCCTTTCATTAAGGAGGCAAAAGCAGGAGGGTTGCTGTGAGTTCAAGGCTTGTCTGGGCTACATAGTGAGGTCAGGGCCAGCCTGAACCACAAAAGGGAAATCCTGTCTCAAAAAAATAAAGATCAATGACTAAAGCTCAATAAGGTAATTCAAACAGTAGAAGTGTGGATACAAATTCTGTTGTACACAATTCTCAGGCTTGTGCTGTTATTTATAAGGATGTTTCTCCTTATTATACTGAAGTCTTCATTCCCTCTGTCTAACACTGTTTATCACTCTTCTCTTTTCTTTTTTCTTCTTTTTCTTTATCTTGCACATCAACCTTCAAACTGGCCCCAGTTTGTACTGTTGTCTAAAATGCCACAGCAAGCATCTTCTTCTAGTCTTTAGACATACAAGTTCTCTCTACACTAAAATATTGACTTCAAAATTCGTAACATTCCAGTGGAAAAACAGCTTTCTGACTTTCATTCTCGCCTAGCTACAGTCTATACCTGTCCACAACCCAGGCAATCATATTCCCACTTAAGACTACCAAAGTCGGCCAGTTGACGAGCAGAGAAAAGAGGGCAAATCTTTGCATTCTTTCCTAACACCTATCTTACCCTCTATAATTTTGAACAAATTAGACAATCTCCTCCTTCCAAATTTGGGTTGAACATCTATTGTTCATGGAAAAGACAATTGTAATCAGAAAGTAATTTTTTCTTGCACACAAGATCTTTTAGAAATTGGAATACAGTTGCTAGCATATTCCTTGGAGGAAGGAATGTTTTGTACATAAGGAGAATGGCTGACATTTCAAAATTAACCAGCAATAAATGCTGGCACGGCTCTGGGGAAGGAATCCTTCTCTACTGTTGGTAGGAATATAGACTGCCATGGAGATTTCTTAAAAAGCTAGGATTAGAAATCCCATTTGACTCTGCTATTCCTCTGTTAGGTATATACATGAAAGAATAAAAGATTCAAATCACAGTGATATACATACACCCATATTTCTAGCAGCTCAGTTTGTGATAGTAAATGTTGGAAACAATGCAAATGTACATCAACTGGAGATTGGATAAAGATTTTTTTTAACAAAGTGGAGTATTATTCTGTTATATAAAATGATAAGTTTTAGTCCTTCATGCTCAAATGAGCATACCTTGAGGACATACTCATAAGTGAAATAAATAGGTCACAGATGTGTAAATATCATATCCTTTCTCTGATATGAGAAACTGAAGATGTGAGTTCTAAAATATATGATAAATGTTATGAAATAGAAAATATTCAAAGAGAATAAGGGAGAGGGGTAGGTAACAAGGAGAAAGAAAAAATTTTGGTATTAAAAAAGAATAAAGATAATAAAAAAAAAAGAAACAAACTTTATGTATATAGGAGTAGGCTATTGTAGGGTGGGTAAGGGAATGAGAAAAAGTGATAATTAAATCATGTAATATACTAGTACAAATTCTCAATGTTGAGTGTGATCATGATGTGCATATAAAATGTACCAATAAAGTCAATTTTAAAAAGGGAATTGTTTATGACCAAAAGGATTAGAGAAAGGGAAGTAACTAAAGAAAAGAAGAATAAAAAGCAGAGTAGAATCTACAACAGAGAGAAGTGATAAGAGAGAATGACAGTTGGACTGAATGTTCATTGGCTCCCCAAATCCATATGCTAAAATTCTAACCTTCAGTGAAGGAAGAATGATCATAAATTAGGCCCCTTTAAAAGGGACCTCAAAGAGATGCCTCACTCTTTCCACCATGTAAGAATATGTGGAGGGGGCAGAGATTTAGCTCAAGGGGTAGTGCACCTACTTTGGAAGCACAAAGGCTAGAATTCAATCCTGGGTATTGCAAAAAGAAAAAAGAATATATGGAGAAGACCATCATTCCCACCTACAGAAGGTTCCTTACCAGAACCTGACCATGCTCACACCATGATATTGAGCTTCCAGCTGCAGAACGATGAGAAATAAATTCCTGTTGTTGTTTCCACACCACCCAGTCTATAGTATTTCCAGCACCCTGAACTGACTAAGACACAGTTCTAGGCAGAGGGTCTGAAAGGTGAGAGAGGAAAAGAAATGGGCAGTCAAGCAGGGAGTAGAAAACCAGAAGACAGATGACTGTCAGAGCAGTGTGGAACAATGATGTTGAAAATAAGTCATTGGAGCTTCTCCAAAGTGAGGAAAGGTAAGCACCTAATTTCAGTGCAGGGCTTTGCTAACAATGTTAGCACCACACAGGTGTTACTGTAGTCCTAAATGCAGCTACATGTCCACCCCTAAAATGGTATCTTTGCATGTGTACTTAGCTTCCATTTAACATCTTATTCTTGAAACACATTTTTTCTAATCTGAAAGAAAGATGAATTTCTAGTAATCACTTAGCTATTAACTTATATATGAAATCTCATCTTTTCTAGATGTCTTTGCCAGGATCAGGGAAGATTCATTGAATGATTATCAACCAATGTGGTACTGAAACTCATCTGAAATATCCAGAGACTGGCCATATTCAAATGGTCTGCATGAAGCTTCATGTGAAATTTAAAGCATTTTGAGGATGGGTGTCTTCTCTGATCTTTGGTTCAAATCCCACACTCTCCAAGAGCAATAACCTACTTCCTTCCTGGGCTATTTCAACCTTCATATACTTGTGGGCACAAACATTTCCCTTGCAATCTTCCAGAAGTTTCATAGTCTTCCTGGATGTGCCCTAAGATGATTGTTAACATACCCAGAAGGCCAAAAGGACTTGATTTATTTAATCAGTGAACCCAGACTCAAAGGCATTCCCCTACCTCTTGAAATTGTAGCCAAGTCATCTATTCCCCTCCTGCAAGCAGATGCCAAATGTGGAGATGGGATTCCAGATGAGGCCTCCCCAGGATCCTGAGGACTGAAAATGTTCCTTGTGCATAGGTGAAATGGAGCTCTTCCTCTTGCTGCTAAAAGCACAGTGAGCTCTTTCCACCCTCCTATCCCATTGCAAACTCCTATGAAGTTTGCCCTGTGTCATATTCCTCTGGATCTTTTTCTGGCCTCACTAATTTCCAGGTTTTGAACTCCTGTGGAATATCTGTGTTTCTCATTAATTTTCACAGATGTATTTCCCTTTTCTCTAAGTGGAATCTTGGCATCCTGAGCTTGGTCTAGATTTCTAACCTACAGATCTTATGTACATTACTGTGGTCTTGGAGGACATTCTCCTTCGCCTCATTTCATCACTCGCAGGTAATGAACTTGGCCAAGCTAGGCTGGGTGAAGCTGAGCTCAGTCAGCAGCATTGTATGGTCCCTTAGTCACTGGCTGGGCTTCCTACTGTCCGTCACTACTTGAGTCATCAGTAGATGGACTGGCTTCTCCCCCATAAGATTACATCAGTGGCTGTCCCTTCAATTGGGCATGCTACAGGGCTCTCATTTTGAACTCTGTCATGCCAGGTACGACACATTTATTTAACATATACTAACGTTATTTAACAACATACTCAGATCAGCTATTTCACTGAGGTACCATGGGGCATAAGATTCTGCCAAGAATTGAAAAGCAGACATTACATTCTTTTCACAGCTTCAATTTGGAAGAGAAAAGAATTTTTCCAACCCATCATAAACCAATAAAGCACCCTACTCCCCAGGTTCACTATAACACCCCTTAGGACAAATTGGCTCAGTGGAATTTCCTAAGTAGTTCTATGAGCTGTTGAAAGGTTGCATGCAAAAAAAAAAAAATTCCATGATCACATGAGATGGGAGACATTTTCATTCTTCTTAGAGAACATGCACATGTACACTACAGTTTCTAAGAGGGTGGGATATATTTTAAATGCTTTTATGTAGTTCAAAACAAAGTTGTTCATTTATAATGACTCAATATAAGTCATATATCCAGAGCAGAGATTACTAATGAATGAATCTCCGCGGGCTCACCAATAAGAATTTGGGTTTTTTTCCACTCAGGTGCTTGCACTGCCCCACCCTCTACGGTTGCTTGGCATACTTTTCTGGGATTCACTTACGTAAAGTGAAAGAGTAGAAGCTTCTTATAGGAAGTTCAAAGGATAGAGCTTCCCAGAAGATTATATTTCCCAAAAGGCCACACCAATAAATCGGATCCCATGTGCTCTTCTCTACTGTGACTTCTCATGAGAGATTGGATCTCCACTCATTCCCTCAGGTCCAAGCCGCCTGTTACTGTTCCAACGAGCCAGATATCGCTGCTTAAATGTAGTTGTGCTTCTTCTGAAGTCCTGAAAGTAATATAACACTCTCTTGGTTGTCAGTCTCTCTAACTCTCTCTGTCTCTGTCTCTCAGTCTTTGTCTCTGTCTCTCTGTCTCTCTCTCTCTCACACACACACATACACACACACCCCACCAATCCACCCCACCACCACCACCACCACCAGCTTCCATGCTGTATAGAAGCTCAGAGTACATCGAAAGACTGCATCTAAGTTTTCTGGTCAAGCTAAGCTGCATATAAGACTTGTGGCCTAAGCAAGGACTCAGCTAAAAGCTAGCACCAGCAGCCAGACATGTCATCCTTTAGATAATTCCAGGGCTCTCTTGAGATAGTTAATGCTGACTAGAGAAGAGATAAGCCCTTCCTCACTTATAGCTCATGTCCAAATAACTGCTATATTATTTTAAGCCCTTAACATTTTAAGTTGCTTGTTATGTAGCAGTAAGCCTGCTACAGTAATTGCAGAAAGCCTTGGAGTAAGGAGTTGACGGATCAACAAAATTTGGCTTAGTTTTAGGGATGCATTTTGATAGTGGCAATTATAAACAAAATGATTCCTAATAGGAGAGCAACTGTTTTCTATGCTTGAAATGCCTTCAAAACTTGCCTGGAAATTCTGGTTTCCTTTTCACTTATCAAGAAAAAACACTTTAAACATTCCTCATGTTTCCTCTTGGCACACTCTTTCTCAGTAGTTTCAGTAATTCCAGAGGGGCCATGGCCTGGACCTCCAACATGTCACATGGCTCGCTCCTTGATCTCTTCAGAATGAGCTGAACTTGCATCTCTGCAGAGAAACCCTCCCACTCTCCAAACCAGAGATGTCCTGTCTAGGCCCTTCACAGCATTCATATAAATTATTTCACTGATAAGTATTTATTGATTGCTTCTTCTCCATAAATTATACTTGTTTCATTTTCTTTCTCCCTTATTGTATTTACCATATGGTGCTCAATTAGATAGGTATTTGTTGGATGAATGGATAACAGTAGAAGGTAACTGAAGTGCCCTGCCCTGGTTGGTGAGAAACTGGCCTCTGGTGCTGCCTTGTACTGGTAGCTGTTCAAGTATAGAAAAAAGATCTTTCTCTGGTATGAGAAAATAAAGATGTAAATGAGTCCTGGAATTGTATGTTATATATTGTGAAATAGAAAATGCTCAATGTAAAATAGGAAGAGGGGGAAAATGTTGAGATTGTAACAAAAAAGTAAGGAAACAAATTTTATGTATATGGGGGGGGTGGTAGGGTGGGTAGGGCTATGGGAAAAAATGAGAATTAAGTTGTGTCTTATACTGGTACAAATCCCCATTATGCAGTGCAATCATGATGTGTATATGTAATGTACCAATAAAGAGTAAAATTTTTTTTGAAAAAAGATCTTTGTACTCTGCACCTTATCTGTAGTCTGGGTAGTAGTCAGATTTACCTCTAGAAGTCCCTCTACCCCACTTTCTCATAGTTCAAACTCTTGGGTATCCCGCATGGCCTGGAGTTCAACTTTAGCAAATTTTTATATTTCTTAAGCTACACTCACCACCGCAGAAGTTGAATTCAATCATTTTAAAATCTAGGTTAGAGTTTCATCTGATAAAACCATTTGTTTTTGGAACACTTGTTCCACAAGACACACCTTGTTCTTGGTCTATGGTGTCTGCTCCAGACGTTGCCCAAACAGATAGAGAGGGGAGAGCCGAACAAGGCTCTTCGTGGTATTTTGTGACTTCTTTCTCAAGTAAAAGCTCTATAGTGCAATGATACGATTTATTGTACAGCCTAGGAACTTTGGAGAGGAAAATGGGGTGCTGTTAATAATTACTTCCAGAAAACAAGCCTAAATCAGAACTATTCCGGGCAAGCCTGAATGTCTGGTGATTGTTTATTTGATAACGCTCAGAGAATGTCACGGAAGTACAAGTTTCATTCTCTTTAATTGACTCTCAAGTATTTGTACAACAAAACATAACTGATATTTTGATGTCTGACAGGTATTTTACAAGGGACAAAGATTTGGTGATATTACCATTTTATTTATTTTCTTTATTTTTACAAAGTTTTCTCTTAATATAACTGACAATATTCAGGGATTGGGCAGGAAAAGAAATTTCCTTGAAACCAGGCATGGTGGCACACATCTGTTAATATCAGTTCCTCAGAGGCTGAAATAGGACTGTTCTGGGAAACTTAGTGAGAGTTTGCCAAGAAAGAAATAAAGAAAGGAAGGAAGGGAAAGAAAAACAGAGAGAGAGAGAGAGAGAGAGAGAGAGAGAAAGGAAGAAAGGAAGGAAGGAAGGAAGAAAAAGAAAGACAGAGATATAAAGGAAGGAAGGAAAGATGGAAAAGGAGAACAAGAAAAAAAGAAAGAAAAAGAAGAGAAAAGAATTTCCTGGAAAAGAGATGATACAGATGATAGGATTATGTATATATACATATATATGTATATAATTCTATGCATATATATTCATATATTTATACATCCTTCCTATATGTATATGTAATTAACATTACTTTTATAAACTTTGCATTAGAGAAGTTTTAGATCTCCAGAAAAAAATTGAGCCAAAAGTACAGAATTCATATTCACCTTTTCTACCTTGTCTCTCTCATTAACATTTTGCATTTGATATAATATGTTTGTTATAATTGATAAACCAGTAAGGACATACTACTTTTAGCCCAAGCTCATATTTAGCATTAGAGTAAATGCTGCAGTGTACATGCTATGAATTCTGACCATGCATAATGAATTTTATCTGTCACTGCAGTATCACACTCATCATCATGCTCATCATCGTAAAATCTCTGCTTTTCACCCATTCATTCATCCTTCCTTCCTTTCTCCATATCTTTATTCTCTTGTCTTGTAGTTTTGCCTTTCAACTAAATAACATAGTTGAAATCATGGATCTTGTAGTTTTCCAAGACTGGTTTTCTTACCCTTAATAACATATATTTTAGGTTCTTTCTTCATGGATTGATGGTTTGTTTCTTTTTATCTCTGAATGATATTCCACTGTAAGAATGAGTACCATTTTTTTATATAGTCAAGGGAATTTTACTTTTGGAAACTGTAAATAAAGGTACTATAAATATCCAGGTGCAGATTTTCATGTAGAAACAATATTTTAACTCATTTGGGTGAGTACAAAGGAGCATAATTGCTGAATTACATGTCAAAGCTATGTTTAATTTGTAGAAGCTACCATTTGTCTTCCATGATGGCTATACCATTTTTGCATTCTTACAAGGAATAAATGAGGGTTTCTGGGGCTCTATGAGATGAAAATACTTTAAGTGAAAGCTATGAAAGGTGTTGAGGAACTCTCAGCCTGGCAACATTAGCCAGTTTCTAACACTTGGATCTGGAGGGCAAAAGATACAGGGCTGACAGGGCCCAGGGAGAGTTGGAACCATGAAGCAGGTGCCATGTATCAAGAGCTATAGTCTTGGATTTCTATAACCAACACCAGGAAACAGGTGCCAAGGTTGGGTGGAGATAGTTAAATGACATCCTGCTCTCTTTCTCCTCCTGCCCTCTGAATCTTTGCCAGTGTAGGCAAGGAAGACTTCAAGAACAAGGGAGACCATGTGATTGGTCGGTAAGAATCAGCCCCAGGAGACAAAACAGGGCAGTGGAAGACAGCCATTGGACCTGACAGATGGGAGTACAGGTGGGAGGCCAGAATGTTATAAATAAGTATTGCAAAGCTCTTGGTCAAGATAGTGTAACAAGCAATAATGTGTTCATCAGGAAGTTTTTAAACAATGTGTTGGTATTTTTTCCAGTAGAGTATATAACCCAAGTTACTAAACTTTGGAGATGAGCCTTATCCTTATCAGTTACAATGCTTAATGACGTTACCTTTGCATGACTATTTCCAGATGAAATTCACCCAGAATGCAAAGTCTGTTCTCTGATTCTGCACAACAATTTTACAGTTAGCAGCCCACTTATTTCTTGTAAGTCTGTCTTATAAATCCCTTGTCTTACAACCCTCTTGTGCAAACAAGTAAACAATTTTCTAGTGAATGTGAAAAATAAAAACAAATTAGCACTCATTTTTTTTCATTTATTTGCTATTTAACATATAGAGTTCTCTGGGAAATGGGCCAAGGAGGAGGTAGCAGATACTTCTTATCTGAAATCAGCACTTTTCCTCCATGGTACATTTTGATAATTTGGCCTATATAACTATCTGTTGTTGGGAGATCTCTGATTCACATATGAATGTTTTGCAGCGTCCTCGACTTCTGTTCTCTAGCTGCTGGCATCCTTCCCTCTGACTGTGACCGTTAAGTGCCTTCAGATATTTCTAAATGTCTTCCAGAGACAAGGTCTCTACCTCCACTACTACCTTTGTGCTGAAGAAACAATGCCCCAGTCAAAGGGAGACACCAGTTCCTGTGTTGTTTCCATGGGAATTCAACAGCAATTTCTATCTCTTAACATAGGTATGATTCTGTGTTTTTGTAAACTAAAAGTTGGATCCTAACTTCTTATTGCAGAATATCACCTTCTAGAAAATTCTATGTGGAGAAGATGTCCTTTCTGACCCAAACACCTTCTTTATCCTCCTCTCCCTTTTACCCATACTCATATGACACCTGGTTTGCACTTAGCAGTTTGTAGTAGGTCTGGCCAGGATGGCTGGGTTATTAGTAAGGACTTTTTATTTTTAATGAAAACTGGAATAAAGTATTGGGATTCTTGGATTTATGTGCTGTACATAATTAACTAACTATGTGAAAGTTCTGAGTTGGACCTTTCTCAAACAATGATTTCTCCAACTGCCATCTTCCCATCATTATTACATACCTGCTGTGATTTTTTATTTATTTGGTTTTGTTTTCTTAATCTATAATACCACAGTTTTTCTCTTTCTAGTCCTTACCTTCCTTCCACTGTTTCAGAGGGAACAAATCTTCAAATTGCCCAGCCTCCTTTTACACTGGAGACAGCTCCACTTATTTATTTATTTAATACCCCACTTCATTCCTAAAAAGGTTTGAAGGAGAGTGAAGAAACTGGATGGCACGGGTCAGTGAGAAAGAAACTGGAAACGACATTCCCCAATTCAGCACTGTTTTCTGAAACAATGTCAAGCCCTTACAAGGATGGGAAAATAACGAAGTCGCATACCGTGAAAGTCAAGGATTCTCTCTTAGGGAATAAGTGTCCTCGAGCTACTGTCCTCCCAGTACATTTGTGAGCTTAGCAGTTTGGAATGTCAACAAAAAGGGTGATTAGGGGCAGAGGCCTGCAAGAGGCTTCGTGGTGCGCTCATTGATCAATGCAGAGAGGAGACAAAGTTGGAAGCTGTTTGGAAGGAATGTGCAAACTAACCACTTTGAATTACTGTGCGAGTGAGATTTCCCTCCCTTACACATAAAACAAATTACAACCCAGAATTCGAAGCAAACAGAGCTTCTGAGTACAGAGCCATACACTGATAGGGATGAAAACCTGTTTGATAAATCATATTGCTTGTCTTTCAACATCTCACAGTAATTAACCTTCCAAATATCCAGTCCAGCTAGAGAGATGCAATTGGTCACTTTATTTATAATAAACTTCAAGAGGAAGTCTGGACTTGAATTTTGTGGGGTGACTCATAGGAGACAGAGAAGGAAAGAACGAGAGAGAGAGGGAGGGAAGGAGTGACAGAAGGACAAGAAAAAGTAAGAAAATAAGCAAGCAAGAAAAATTATAAGGGAAAAGAAGAAAAAACAAAATAGGAAGGAAGAGAGAAAGGCTCAAAGGGGATGGGAGGGACTGAGAAAAGGAGGTGAAAAGAGGAACAGAAAGAGGAAGAAGAGGACAGGAGAAAGAAAAGCAGGGATAGGGAGGAGCAACAAGGAGAAAGGAGTGGTATGTAAGGATGTAGTTGAGGATTCATAGTCGGACATGGTCTTTCTGAATTGGATGTGAAAGTTTGGAGCCAGCTTTTGAGTGGAAGTTCCACCCTTAGGGAAGACTTTGAGCTTAGAAGAGGACAGATGTCATTGGAAACCCTTGCCACAGTTGCAGAGGATGTCCTTAGTTATTAGTGGCCATCAGAAAGGCCTCTAGACCCAGCCTTGGGATATCACTGCCCTCATTCTGCAATCAGCAGTCATTTGAACTGGATGAACAGAAGTCTCAGAGCAGCCTGTGGTGCTGACTCAAGTAGATTGGCTGAAAATAGGATTAGAACTCAAAGCAAGACCTAGGGTAGACTAGAGATTTGGAGAAGTGCAGTGACAGAAATACAGAAATGAAATAGAAATAAAATGCAAGCCACATTTAATTTCAAGTTTTCAAAAAGCCACTAGAAAAAGTAAAAAGAAACAGAAAATTTAATAATAATGTATTTAATTTATCCCAATACCTCCAAAATTGTATCACTTCAATATATAGTTAATCTAGAAATAATTAATGTGATAATTAACATTCTTTTCATACTGTCTTGGAAATTGGATATATATTTAATACCACATATTACTTAAACATACTTGCCTATTGACTACTATATGGCATACTATCTTAAGAAACTACATAGAAGCTTTAATCTCCCAGTGACCTAGCTTATTGCTAAAAGCCATCACATGTTAACAGACTGACTCCATCAACACAACTTGAGAATAAAGTACTGTTACACTTAGTAAAAAAGAAAAGTAGGACCTATTCTCCATAGCCACAGAGAATTATGACCCTGGGCATCTGCCTTGTGAGGTAACTCTCTAAGCTAGTTGATCACCAAGTGCATTTAAACTCTAACATTTCCAAGGTATCTTCTTGAAAAAAATCTGTGATATTTTTCAGGACTGCTGCCCAACTTTTTGATGCTTGTCCTCACCAGAAGGGAAACCTAATTTTCTATGTCTTCACTGGGTGTTGGCTTCTGTGATGTATTTTTAGTGAGCAAAGTATAGCAGA
Organism: Petromus typicus; assembly: GCA_004026965.1. Taxonomy (NCBI): domain Eukaryota; kingdom Metazoa; phylum Chordata; class Mammalia; order Rodentia; family Petromuridae; genus Petromus; species Petromus typicus. The sequence continues at coordinate 143,449 of PVIR01000499.1, forward strand.
AATTGCAGAAAGACACTTCTGGGATTAGGCTTTAAAAACAGTTGCAGCTTTTGTCTTAGTGCTCTCTCTCTTTCTCTCTCTCTCTCTCTCTCTCTCTCTCTCTCTCTGTCTCATCAGCTGTCCTTGAGAATTCCTAAGCATCCCAGGCCTGTCTAGTGAAGTACTGAGACCTGCCAACATCCTTATGAGTGAACTTGGAAGCAGATCTTTTCCCCCAGTGAGCCTTGGGGTGACTGTAACCAGAAAAACAACCCGACATAAACCTCATGAGAGACCTACAGCCAGAGCCACCCACTTAAACTGTTCCTGAATTCCTGATCTGATAAAACTAATGTATAATAAGTGTTTGCTGTCATAAGCAGCTCTGTTTGGGAGACTTTGCTACACAGCAACAGGTAACTAATGAAAGACTCATGGAGTATGACAACCAAGGGGAATGATCTTAAAAGATATGTTAGCTGTAAGGAGGACAGCACAAAGCCATCCTATCCGTCAAGCATGGGCACTTCCGGGAAGCTGTCGTGCTAGGCAGGGTCAATAACATTAATGAGCCTTTCTGTGCACTGGGCGCTGCTCCAAACGTGAAAGTGTCTTAACTCATTTAAGCCTCATAATGACTGCTGGGGTATGCAATACTTCTACCTCCACTTTGCCAAAAAGGAAACATGGTGAAGTAATATTCCTAAAATTTTTCTGGCTGTAAAAGCCAAAGCTAAGCTTTGGACATTGATTATCCTCTACATCTGTGCTTTTAACAGGGAATATCTTTTACAGAAAAGTAGGTGGATTTTTCTCCCCAGTGCCTGGCTCACAGAAATGATGCATGGACATAGTGAAAAGCCTTGAAATAAAATTGCCCCTGGGGACACTGCGTGGGTCCCAGAACATCACCCAGTTTGCCTATGTGTACACACAATCCTGACAGCAACTCCAATCACACTTCTGGAGGGCCTCTGAAATGAAAAGATAGTTTAGGGCATTTTTCTTAAAACTAGAACCTTCCAATACTATAAATGATTATGTAGTGATTCATCAACTAGGATTAATGTCATTGGAAGGTGAGGGACTTATTATTTTAGGGAGTTCATTTTTAGATAGCTACAACAGAGAATTGACATGTTTTCAGGGTATAACTTACAATGAACAGAGAACAGAGTTGTTCTTTTAACTGGAAATGGAAAAATGGTGTTAAAACCACAGCTGATAACCCTGAAGTTCAAGGTTAGCAGGGACTTCCTGCCAGAGAAGGCTATGAAATTTGAGTTTGTGGAGTTTCCTTCCCTGGAATTTCCCCTTTAAGGTTTTCAGACTATGGCAATGAAGGGGGAAGAGGTGAACTTCATTCCAGAGGTCAGAAGTATGTTTTGGAGTCAGAGGTGGTTTGGAGCCCTTTAACTTTGTGATGCACAAGTCACAGAAACTCATATGAAGGCCAAGCTTATACTACAAAATTTTAAACTGAATACTGAAGATACATAGCACATCTATATTTTAAGGAATTTATAATTCACATTGCAGACTAACCTAAGTTAATCTGATCATCCAAAATTATTAGATTCTTTGTATTTGAAATTGGAAGCTTTCAGTGATTAGAGATCAGTGAACCCTTCTCTCTTCAATCTCCTCATGAGATACCATGAAGCAATAAAACTGATTCTCAGACACTTGCCCCTCATACAAGTATTAATTTGCAAGTAGATACTAAGTGTTAGGAATTCTGCACTTTACACTCTGTTCTACTAGAAACTTCAGAACCTAACCAGAAGGTTCACTTGAGACAGATGAAAAAATATTCCAGGGGCAAAACTTAGCCCTCCGGTGACAAAATCTTTTCATGAACAGCTAGAGATAGGACTGTTCCCTATTTCTCAGCTGAAATGCTATTCAGACACGTGTTGATGCTTAGGGTCACTCACTTTGTTTGTGCCAGGGAGAATTCTCAGGTAACACCTCCCCACACAAGCTACATAGCTTCAACAACCCAGTGCCACCAGTGAAAAACCACTTGTGACATCCATGAAAGTGATTTACTAGATTTTTTGATGTTCCCCAAAAGTAGGATTTATGGTAGACCTTCTGAAGTATGGTAGTATGCTAGGAAAGTACACCCCAAAATTGCATTGTTTTCTGACTTCCAGAAACACAAGTAATAAATTACATTGGTATTCTGATCATACTGACTGAGATTATTAACCTGCCACCTCTAATGCAGAGTTAGAAGAGGATGTAATAGCTCACCCTCTCTCTCACACATCAGTTCAAACTAGCTCTGCATCACCATGGAGAATAGTCCTATGATTTGAGTTTTCCAGCTCTGACTACCAAGTTCTCGAGAAACACTCAAATCTTGGCAGATTGGTGGTAGTTACTTTATGTTGCATAAAAGATAACCTCTCTCATAGCATCTTAAAACAATGTGCATTTATTATCTGTTTCTGTGGCTCAGGAATCTTGTCATAGCTTAGCTGGGCCCCTTGTTTCAGCATCTCTTTGAAGACAGTGATCAAGGTGTTGGCCACAACTGTGGACTCAGTGGAAGATCTAACTGGGCAAGACTTCATTTTCAAGCTCAATCTTGAGGGCATGGGCCTCAGTTTCTGCTGGAAATTAGCTAGAGTCCACTCACAGGTCTCTGCCATGGGAATCTTTCTCGTTTGATCTGCACAGTTATCCTTGAAGAAAAGGCAAAAAGTGACAGAGAAGGTCAGGAAAAGGGAGAGAGAAAGAAATGCATGAAGGAAAAGAGAGAGGACAGGGGAAAAAGATAGAATTCATCAGTTTTTATAATTTAAAAAAGTGACATCCCATCATTTTTGTCATATTCCATTTGCTAGAAACAAGTCACTAGATTCAGTCCATTTTCCAAGAAAAGGGAATGCTCAACGGAGAGACTACCAAGAGACGGAGGCCATTCAAAGCCATTTTAGAAGAAATATACCACGAGCTCCTGGAATACAGAAAATCCTCTGGATCTACAGGCCCCATATGTGAAGATTCAACCAGCTTTGGGTAGAAAATATTTGTTTAAATAGTAGTTTCTTATCAATGCCTCAATATAGCATAACAATAATTTGTATAACATTCACATTAGATTAGTCCTAACTGTTGTACAGTGATATTACCACATCTGAGTGCCTTCAGATTTTGATATTAATAGGGCCTTAGATTCAGTGCCTCTTAGCTACCCAAGGTTGACCCTGTAGATAAAAATGAGCCCCCAACCCATGCCACACTGTTCATGACAAACATATTTCAAATTAGACAATGAGCAATGTTAACTAAGGCAAAAGGAAAATGTTCATTAACACCTCCTCCTTTTTTTCTTGGCTGTAAGGTACAGGGTAATTGGAAATTCTCAGGTAGGGATTACAAACTGGCTGCTCCAAAGCTTCACTCCAGCCAAGAAAATGGTGAACATACTTGAAGTTTTTTTCTGCATGCTGTGTTCTTCTCTTCACCCCAGATTCCAGCACTCCCTATTGCTTCACACAGAACAAGCACACACCGTTACACTGAAACCTGGATCTCACTGGCCTTCTTTGGGACCTCCTTGGCAGGGACAATAGTAAAGTGAAAACAAACCTCCTTTGAACATCATCATCCTTCATCTCTTTTCTACTTATTTGTCATTCAGTAAGAATTTCATGTGTTTGAGAACTAGTATTTAGTAGGACACAAGATAGAACTGGATAAGATATAACCCTGTGGCTTGACCTAAAAATGAGCTATGTCACATTATTTTTTTCATTTCAAACTGTCCTCTTTCCAAAACAGCCAGTCTGTTAGGATGCAGATGGCCATCATCATAACCATGAAAGTTCAAGAAGTGAAACCTTATTCCTGAAGCAAACTAGATATATGAAGTGACCTAGTAAGACACTGCACCACAGCTAGGTGACAGAAACTAAAAAAGATTCTCAAAGTATGATCCCCAAGGCAGCAGCTGGCAATGTCAATCTTCCCAGGTGATACTCATGGTTCTTCCAGTTTGAGAACTCCTGGACCAAAGCATATCAGAGTTAAGAAGTATTTTAGGGAAAATATGCTCAATTCCCTCGCTAAAAATTAATGTGGAAATGAGATACCAAAAAAATGACAACTCACTCACCAAGCTAATGAGTACTTCCATCCCTAAACCACAGATTTTTCGAGTCCTGAGATTTCAAGCAGAACAGAGGCTGTGCTCCCCCTGTCAGTTCTGGGCTCCTTCCAACCCCATTCCAGGCTCTGAGTAGATCAAGGGCCTCTGTCCAGTCATTCACAGCACGTCTTACAGGTTGATGGGTGTGGCCCATGTACTCAAAGGTGTGTGCTGGAAGAGTTAAACAATTACTAACCTTTGATGGCCTTCCTGCTCTTTAATGCCACATACCTGCCCCATTACCTGTATAGGTGAGCTCAGACAGAGCCTGTGATCACAACCCTCCCTGGACACCTGGATGAGCTAGGAACCTGGGATAGGACTTCTGGGGTTTCACACAGTTAATGATTCTACAGGAAACAAAAACTTCCCACATGCTAAAGCACAGGAACATGGGAAAGAGTTCAGGATTTCTGGGTTCAGGTGTAACCTTTTGAATCACCCTATGGAATGCTCAGACCTCTCAAAGACATCATATGAATTTGCATGCAGGTTGAAAATGTATCACAAGAAGATGTCATGTTTATTTGAGCAAAGGCCCCCTTATTAAGTCATGAGAGAGATAGAGATTGTTAACTCTATCCTTACATTGGAGAAATTAGAGACAGGGAAATAAGAAACATGTTCAGAACTTTCTCAAGATGACTATTTCCACTAATGAGACTAGAGAGAAATAATATAACTGTAAAGCCCATGTCCTTGCCTGGGCTCATGGACATGCTTTAAGTTATTTTTGAATTCTTATATCAGTTACCAAAAACATTTTTAAAGCTTACTTTATTGGACAGAGGGAAGTGGGCAATGTACAATTCTGGGTCTAGAGTTTCATGTCACTTACAAGCAAGTGAAGAATTCAGGTGCTGTAGAATGATTTATAAATTGTTTTGTTATAAAAAGAGAACTGGTTTCATTCTAAGTGGGTGAACAGAAGACAGTGAGAGCCCTGAATTTTTTCTATCAGCACCTTCTCACCTGGCTCCTGCTTGTGTTTATAACCTCTGCCCTGGAATATAGTAAAGCAAATAATAAATATTTGTTGAATTTCAAAAGCAATCCATCCCTCTTACTGATTTTGTTTTTAGCTCTGGATTCAGCTGATAAATTTTCCCACTGATTTAATAGTAGGACCCCCCCCTTTCTCTCTCTCCCTCCTTTTCCTGCACATTTTCACACTCTTTTGAATTCACCCCTGATTGCGCATCATATCCCCGAACACCAGCCATCCATTCATCTCTCACTCCAAATACAGAAGAGTAAAATAAGAGTTTTCAAGTTGACCAAGTCTTGCTCAAGGTGGACCAGCTTTGGAAGAATTTAGGGAGTTCTTTGAAATATTGAAAGTAAGGCCCCCTCCCTGACCTGTCAACTCAAATTGCAAGCACCCATGCAAAACTCTGGATCTCATCGAGTGCTTATTGTAGGTTTCAAAAATAGCCAAGGCTTCTTTACACAACTTAGTGTTCCATTTGCTGTCAAACTTTGGAATTACAAAGACAGATCAGGTTCGACTAAGGCCAGTGGCCAGAGGTATGACGTGGAGAGTAGAGGATGCACAGGGCGCCCATGGCAAAGGCAAAGGGAGAAGACACTAAAAAGCTGGAGCTGGGACTCCAACAGCACATGGTGGGAGATGGGCTGAGCAGGGGGGATGAAGAAGGGCTCTTTCTGTGGGTCCTGTGAATGTCCCATCGAATTTTTACTGACAACTGACTGAGATGTTGTGTTTTTATATTGCAGTTGTTTCCCAGCCCCATTTTCTGTTGTTCTACTTCAGAAATATGGCAGTTATAGTCTTCCTGCTTGCTCTATCTCATCGTTTAATAGACTAATAGAGAAATACACCTAGTACTGTAGAATATTTTAAATATTTTGATACAAACTAGCTTTCTTTTGTCAACTCATGCATCTTAGGTTGTGGCTTTAAAACATCCCTCAGAAAGGAATCCACAACCATCACAGACTGTCAGAGGTCCATGGGCCCGAGCCCTGGCTAGAACGTTCATGTAAGCTGTAATATAAGCCAGCAAGGGCTACTGTGTGCATGGGAGTGACACAGGCCATCACTTCTGCCTGTCTTTCTGCCTATGATCCTAGATGGAGAGGTTCCATGTTTTCCCAGCAGGAGTCTGGCCATTTCTTCCTGAAGTCCATAGACAGACAGACAGAGGGACAAATAGTCAGACAGACAGACAGACACACACACACATACATATACACATACATTGTGCTCACTTCTTGGGCTCTGGGTCCACCAGTCTACTAAGCACAGTCTGCAACCCCAAGCCTGAGGTAGGACATCACAACCAAGAGTCTCTCTTCTTCTGGAGACTGAGCTAGCTGTCTGCTCTTGTGCCTCAGTGTCACCAGACCCATGGCCTGAAATCACCTAGGAGGTACCCTTTGTAAATAGCAGTGGCCTGCTCCTTTGTGGAGATGGACTCTGACCTCACAGTTACAATGCCACTCCAAATGACAAGTTGAAGGGACAGAAACTGCAAAGCTATTTATTGACTTTCACCAAAAACCCCCACCAAATCAAGACTTTTCTGAAGTCCAAACTATCTCCACTTTCCAGTTGAACATAGGCTCTGTAAGAACAATAATTATGTAATATCAATGTGATTGCAAATACTATTATCAATAATTAATTACAGAGTATAAGTATTAATAACATGATTATAATTTTGACACTGATACTGTTCATTATAGTAATCATAGCTAATTGTTATTTTCTGCTAATATTGTATTTATAATAGCTGATAGTATTAATAATACTATTATACACACCGTGTACCAGAACATGGACTTTGCATCATACTTTCATTATTTCATATCCCCTCAATTCGACCCTCTAAGTGGGGGAAATCCAGAGTTAAGAGCTTCCTGGAGTCCTCAGCAAAGCACTGATTATTTCTCTGGGGGTCTTACCTGACAGAAGGCTGCGGCTACCCCTGTCATTCAGCTCTTCGGTTCTCATTCTATGCTGATGTCGGTGGCCCTGGAGCCTCACATGGTGCACCTGGCTGGCTGGCGTTAGTCATGGATCCTTCTGGGAACAAGGCAAGGCAGGCAGCCCCAGGACCTCAGTGGTGTGGTGTCTGGGCTTTCCTTCAGCCAAAGCACTGCAGCCCCCCACCCCCACCCCCACCCTTAAGTCTCAGCACCTTCAGCAAAAGCTACAAAGACAGTCCCAGGAGGTGATGTGACTAAATACAGGCAGGGAACATTTGAACCAAAATACACAGAAACTTGACAACCGAGACAGGCCAGGACATGACAGGTCATGACTTAGGAAGGTTATAGCTTTTCTTCTGAACATTTTTGGTCATCTCATTAAAATAATAGTAATAATAACAACAACAACAACACAAACTGCTGGTACTTTGAGGGTTCTTTCAAATTTGGAATACTGAACTGTCTGTAAAAGCTTTACTGCCAGGAAACCCAGCCATGGAACCAAAGGCAAAAATGAACATTTTCTTGCCTTTGAAAGAAGGAGATGCAAGTTTAAGGGGTGGAACTTTTCTGGCTTATTCCATGAGGCCAAGACCAAGGTTAGAAATGAACTGAACCACCTTATAAAAAGCATTATATATAAAGTCATCTGTTTACCTCAGCCGCTGCTGTCAGAAGCCCCAAGTTCCTATCAAAGGTTTAAAGCAAACACTGCAAGCGGCTAAAAGAACAACCTCATTTCTGATTCTCTGCTAAGACCTGATTCACTTACAAAATGGGCTTGTGAACTTCAAATTACGGGAGGGGAGGAGAGAGGGCAAAGACAAGAACCCTTTTATTTAGCATCTTATTCACAATGAAAATTGGCACCAAAGCCAACCACATACATTAACATAGCTGGGGCAAGTTTAAAGTTTATGAATACATTTCTGTGGAAAAATGTGAATATGGAAAAAAAAACCCCTCTCTTAGTTTGCCTTTTCCAAAAAAGCAATGATTTGTGAACTCAATGTGCGTCCGTAACCTCACTTGGAATTGCCAAATGGGGCAGAGCTGGGGGAGCCCCGGTTTGAAGGGAGAGGAAGATCTGCTACCTTGGAAACTGGAGCAGAGGAAGGAAGGAGGCCTGGCAACTTGCTCCAAAGTAAGATTTTATCATAAATCAGACAGCAGAAGCCCATGCAGAGATATCAAAGTTCTCTGGGTCTCTGTAGAGACATGGGTGCCTGATGCAGAAGATGTATTGAGGCAGAGGTTGGGGAAGGAGAGAGCGAGAGAGTGCTGTGTTGTTTCAAAACTTACTGAAGACACATTAATTAAACAAGAGTTGTGGATAAAGAATTGTACATGCCAATGACCAGGAGTTTTCTATGATGAGATTGTTGCTGAGTTTTAGTCATAGGATTTGTTTTTCCTTGAGAAACATTTAGGTATTTAGAACGTAGAGTAATTCAACCTCTTAAAAATGACCATGAAGATAGAGGCACCTGCTGATATTTCTTCCTGCTCTGTTATCCTTCAGGCATCATTAGACAGTCTCCCAGAGGAGTAATGGGTTTGACAATTCATTCACAGGAAGCAAAGAACATTTTAAAAATTAGGCTAAGGTACGTTGTTCACAATTGCTGAGCACCGTCCACCAGGGGCTCCACCATCCACCTCTCCATTCGTTTATTCATTAACTCATCAGTGGACCCAAGGAATGTTTATTGAAGACCCAAAGGGCACTTATGCCCATGCGAAAGTCTGTAGAAGGCCTGAGGAAATATTTGCCATTCCTGAAATCAACCTTCACTTCTCGGCCAAAAGAGGTGTAACAGAGGTGGTTCTGGTGGATGATACAGCACATATAAAAGTCATGATATAGGAAAGAGAGGCTTTATGAACCAAGTGGATTTCTAAGTAAGAATGTAAGCAAATAGCTGGCTGACAAATATCAAATAAAGGAAGAGAATCCTTAGAAACCAACAATTATCACATTATCACACAGGAAACACTTGGCAAGGTTACTGAGTTACGGAGTACCTACTTTGTGACAGATCTGTATGTGCAATGGAAAAAGAGACGTGCTTTTCAGTACTCATAGTCACAGCACTCCATAAGTCTCACTGGGAAGGCAGACACAACGGAGTCACATTAAAGTCAGTGCTGAAGGCTCTGTGAGAGCTAATGCTAGGACCAATGTGATTGGTCTAAAAGCTCAGAGAAGAGGTAGCACATACACAGGGCCTGTGATGCTCAGTAGATTGGCACTTCTGAGGAAGTCGCCAAAGACCCATGTAGCTAAGGACACCAAACATCTAAGGCTTTACAGGCTATACTAGAGGTAATGTAAAATTATTGACGGTTTCTCTTAAGTCAAAAACAATGTGGGTGAGAGGGAAAATGTTGAGATTGTAACAAAAAAGTAAGGAAACAAATTTTATGTATATGGGGGGGTGGTAGGGTGGGTAGGGCTATGGGAAAAAATGAGAATTAAGTTGTGTCTTATAAAAAAGTATATATATAATCATCACTGTAAATTACTGGAGAATATAATTAGTAATATTATCAAGCTGTTTAACAGTTTAAGTTTGACATTTCCACTGTGAAGAATGGGCCCAGTTAGAAATTTAGGATTCTGAAGAACGATCACTTGGATAACTACATTAGATTAACTGACATCTTTAAGTTGATAAAAATAGTACATGTTGTTTGCGCATCCTAAATGTAAAGTAATGTTAACCTGTGACTCATGCTGCTTAATTAAATGAAGTTATTTATTCAAAGCCCTAAGAACATTGCCTGACACAAAGAAAAATGTCTTTTAGTGCAATCCCTTAGCTTCTAATTAAATTTTACCAAAATGTTGGTTATGTATGACTGTAAAAAAATAATAATAATAATAAAAACAATGTTAGGTTTAGCTTTGGGAACTGTCTTTCTGTATTCTGTGAGTTAAATGCCCCCCAGATGCAAGTGATGGAAGCAAGGAGTCCTCTGGGGCTGGCATCAGGCTAGATGGTGGTGGCGCATGAACCAAGACCTTTCGGCAGAGATAGAGAAGATTAGTTGTGTGTAAAAGCACTTGGGGAAAGAGTGAAATAAGAGCCTGTCCTTAAGAAACTAAGGAATGGGAAAGGAAGAGAGCAAGGAGTGGTTGATAATGGCACCATAGACACTGTAGGGGTCAGCATGAGGCAGGGGGTGGAGAGCAGATTTCAAGCTTCAGTAAGCACAGGCTAACCACTGAGGTCACTGTGGGTGGGCTGTTCTTGAGGCCACCTGCCTCCTGACTTACCTAAGGAGACGAACATGTGAGTCCAGTCAGCTCCCAAAATGTCGCTACAGCCCCATTCTTTCCTATCTTTCCTACAGACTATCTCTGTCTCCTTTCTTTATGCCTCATGAAGTTTCTGAATTCAAAAAGTGGAAGAAAATGACATCTCTGGTCTTTGGAAGTATAGTTTTTCATCTGTTTTTAGAATAAAATTCAGCAGCCATACAGTGTATGTTGAAATATGCCTCTTATGTATGGTGAAATGTGAAAATACTTATTTTCATCTTACCTTTTAAAAATAATAAAATAATTTTAAAATGGAAATAAGAGTTCTAGCAAAAAATAGAAAAAGAATTCTAGTAGCCTGAATAAGCTTCAACATTCCAAAGATTGTAAGCTCTTCTTTGCATATGCAAATACAATATGACAGTCACCACCATCCACAGTTGTCACTCTGAGTGCTGATCACCTCCCACTGCATCAACAGGTCAACACAAACCTGGAACTTTCTGCTAAGGAGCTTAGCAAGTTACAGTCAGAGTCTCTTAAATAATTAGAAAGTCGGAACCACATAACACATCACACAAATTTGTCACAACTTTACTGTGTATTGTAGAATCTTGGCACATGATTTCTCTTTAAACTAAAGAAAACAACTTCTTGACAATCTGTTCTTTAAAGGATAACTTTGATTGCTATTTCTAATAGTAAACTGGACCAACATTTCTAAAAGAATATAATAATAAAGATGATAATAATAATAATAATAGTAATAGAAGGAAGAGGAAAAAAACAAGTTGTTTATATATATTAAGAACATTTTTAAATCTCCTGGGTTTCTCTCTCTCCCCTTTTCTCTTTTTTTTCTTCTTTCTTTCTTTCTTTCTTTGTTGCTGTTATGGAAAAAAGGTAAGTTGGCAGAGAATAGAAGGTGGTTCTTACTATTTTTCAAAACCAGTTCATTATTAGTGAGTCACATCTCTGTGTCTAAGCCAGGTTCTTCCGTGTCCCCACTGGCCTCAGCTTTAGGAAGCCTGGGTGTGACTCATGGGTCATGATCCTGAGGACAGAGCCTATATTTCTCCAAAAACAATCCCCCCCTCCATTGGTGATGCAATGATACAACTCCATATAAATCAGTGGAAGCTTTTATGGTTTGACTAATATGTTAACACCCTGTGATCCTGAAATGGAGTTGCCTAAGCTTTTGTAGGCTGGGTCATATAAACTGTGTCTCAAGCAGAGGTCCCAGAGTTTTTAATGTCTTCCAAGACGATGTGGCAAAATGACGTACACAAAATATGGATGGTTAATACCCATGAATGTGTGCAGATCTTGCCCATTTTTGTTTGGAAAGAGGTCAGTTCCTGTATATTTAAACTGGCTGTCAACTTGTGGCCATCACGCTTGGAACTGTAAGAATGGAAACTACTTCCCAGGGCAGGAACTAGAAATTACAATATTAGAACCTTGTAATGTTGTGAACACAGCAGTTCGCTTCACTTGAAAGAATGAATGGAATCCTTCTCTTCTAATGTTTGGTATCTATATAGTCTGCAATCCACAAGATCCTCTTTTTACCACCTCAACAAGTTCCTCTGTGGCCTATTAATCTCATTCCACGTTCGGTAGATGCATAAGACAGCAAATGTAAGAAAAAGAGAAATAAACAAAATGTGTACCAAGACATCAAGCTTTTTTTCAATTCAATGTAACCATTATTAAATATATATGGTTTCAAAGTCAAAGCATGATGGCAAATGTGGATGAATTATAATCTATCACTTGTTATCTGGAGCATGGACTTGAAGGGCATCATGAGGTTGATGAGCATTATCTGTCATGGCTCAGAATAAAATGTTATGGGCTTTGTGCCATCAATTTGATATCACTTTCCCTCTTTATTAACCAAAGCTTTATTGTAAATAGAATGAGACAATATATTAACTAATACATTCTCATAGCCATAAGTGCTCTGTATCTCTTGTCAGTCAAGGAAGCCCTGTAACTCATAATTAAGGAACCAAACAATAAACAATACCTTTGGATTGGAAACTGTCACACATGGCTTCAAAATGGGGCACATCTGTGACTTCCAAATGTTTATCCTCAGTCTCAGGATCTTCTTTTGATTCTTCATTCTACTTTCAGTTGTTTATTAAATATCTTCACCTCAAATTGAAAAACTCAAAACACACACACACTTCTTGTTATCCTAAAAAAGATTCTTCTCTTCACATTTTCTGTGTTATTAACTGTACCCTATGAACTCACACTGGAACCTTAAAATCCTATTTCTTTTACCTTCTACCATTTCACACAGTTTTTAGTGCTTAACTTTTATTTCTGTCTCCATCCTAACTCTAACATCTTTGATGCAAGGTTCATTTAATTGCAAAACAAATTACAAAAAAACAAAATTAGTCACTTATGATTTCCCCATTTCTTTGGGTAAGATGTCTGGGCTTGGGTTTGCTGAGTTTTCAGATCAAGTTCTTATCTGGAGACTCTGGTGAAGATTCGGCTTCTACAGTCTGACAGGTTGACAGGGTCCAGCTCCTTCAAATGTGGAGCTGAGATCCTGGATCCACATCAGTACTTGGCCCAGGGCTGTTCTCAGCTCTCAGAAGTCGACATGCTTGCCACATGGTAACTCCACTTTCAAAGCTATTGAGGATAATTTTTCATGCTCTGTGTGTCTCAGAGTAGGAAGGTCATTGTTCCCCAATAAGTCTTACTTAAGTCACTCCTTCTCAAGGTCAGTTTGACTTTTGGGACCTTAATTATTTCTGCAAACCTCTTCCTGGCAGCACTGACACTAATACTTGACTGAATATCTAGGAAATGTAGGTACATCAAGTGTTGTGATTGGGGGGGAGTCCTTAAAATTTTTCCTACCACATTTTCCACTGCTACTGGATTCACTGAAGGCCTAGTAATCTCCATGTAAATCTTAGTAATGACCCTCCAATACTGTCTTGAATTAAATACAGTGACAGTCACTGTGAATTCAATAATGAAAAGATGGTTCCTTATGGAGCACAAGGTAGGAACTGCCCACAGAAAAATCTCTGCATTTCTTCCCATAACATGTGCATCCTACAAATCCAGATGTGAATCTATCTTGGCAGCATCCTCCTTCACTTTTTCCACTACGTTTGTACAAAGTCCTCAGCATTCTTGGGAAGTATGCTCTTTCGAAACCAGTTCAAATTTGCTTGGCTTGAAAATGCTTTCCTCTTTTCCATTCCAAGTATTCAATGCCCTTCATAGTACCTGGCTCAACAACTGCTCTGCTGACCCCCTTCTTCATTTATTAGTCTTATTGTTTACCCCTCTTGGGCTCACTGCACATCTAGGCCTTTTGGAGTGAATGCACTTAAGAACTATGAAAAAAATAATACAGTAATACACACTAGTTGCATGCTGTACTACTGAGCCACATCCCTGGCCCTATTTTTTTAGTTCGAAAAAAATTTCACCAACAAAGTCTCTTTATGTTGCCTCAGGTTAGTTTTGAACTCTTTCACTCAAGTGATTCTCCTGATAAAGTCTCCTGTTTTATTTCACATAGGCCTGAAATCTACTATGTGTAGTAGTCCTAGCTTATGGAGATAAGACATGGAGTGGTATAAAAATCATTTTAAGATTTCTTTTGATTTTATATTTCTACTTATGGTATTTTTCTTGGTTTCAGTATACATCTATTTATATAATTAGCCAGACAAAGAAAGATGACATAAATACACATATATCCATGAGTAGAGAGAAGACTAGCTCCATAGGTAAGAGCATTTATAAGTGCTTACTTTGGCTCTGGGTGTTCTAGAGTTCAGCCTAAGGGTTAGCTCCTCAACACATCCGTGAGGATGTTTTTAAAGCAGAAGATCTGGTAGACATCAGAGTTAATAAGCCAGATCCTCAAACTAATATCTCCTTTGTTGTAAGAGTGATGCATGTTTGGCCTATACTCGATAGTTTTTATTGGATTTTTTCTTTGGGGAGCATATATGTATACAAATTTTTTAAAATCTACTTTTTAAAAAACAAATTCAGCTTTGTTTTTGTGAATCCCAGTGTGTGTATTGTAAAATAGACATATGTAATTTCTATTAAGCAATATAAGGACATTTAAAATCACAACAGGCCTTTATAATAAAATAATACTTCAACAAAAACTGTCCCACATTCATGCTCCACTAAAAAATGACTGCGGAACTCAGACATATGAAGTGCATACTTGAGATTCTTTTCTTTCCCTGGAGTCCTTCGTTTCAGCAAACTGCCAGTTCTAGAATGCATTTCTCTTTCTTGGGATCTTGCTTTTAATAGCTGATGCTGAACTTCCATTGTACACTAATGACTCTACTCCATGTTGAGGTTTCAAAAATAATAAAGTGAAAAGAAATATACCTAGGAATAAATGCTATTTTTGTCTCATTAAATATTATATTCAGCAAGTCCATACTTTTTACAATTGACGTAAGAAAAACCTGATTAAAGAAAATTTATACTTGCCTGCTAATACCAAATATTAGACTTCAGATAACTGGGAGGCCAGTAGTCCTAGTAGCTAAAGAATATTTTCCTGAGTGAAACAGGCAAAATTAAATCTCCTAGCAATCAAGAAAGATCTAAATACATCATCTAAAAAATGTCCATGTACTGTTAAAAAATGAAGAAATTTTATCACTTGTTCCTTAAAAGTGAAACTTACTTTCCATCTTTATTTTGAACATAATAGCACTTATAACTTAAAAGGCAATGCAGTGTAATTATGATAGTCATAAGATTAGTATATGTCATGCATTATATTATTATATGGTTTCTTAGAGATTGACTGATTCTGTTCAAAGGACTGAAGTGTGAAATTATAACACAACATATTTGGCTTGGTTCTTGACCTCTATCACAGTATGCATACATATGCAATCTGCTCTGGAGAAAATGAAAACATTTTATCTATGAACTCATTTAGATGTGGGAAATCTAACTCATGGCTTGCTGAAAGTGCCATGTGCCATACACTAATCAAAGGGAAAGTAGCTGATATTTTGAACACATCATAGCCAGCACCCTGACACATAGGAAAAGATGTACTTTACATTGGAAGTATTCTCTAGAAGTAAGATAGACTTTCCTTTCCATACTCCTCCTCATGTACAAACCAAAATACCTCTTGCTTTTAATAGTGAAAACTCTTTTTGGTGTTAAAAGAAAGTATTTCATTACTACATAACATAAGATATCCTTGGCCTGTATGACACATAAGATGATTTCCAATCAGAAAAGAAGGTGATACCAGGGCTAGAAGAAGTTAGTCATGTATCTGGAGATGAGATGAGGAAAGAAAAGAGAAAGAGAAAGAAGGAAGCAGGGATGGCGGGGAGGATAAAAGAAAAGAGGGAGAGAGGAAGGCAGAAGGCAGGCAGGCAGGCAGGCAGGAAGGAAGAAAGGCAGGCAGGCAGGAAGGAAGGAAGGAAGGAGGAACCTAGGGGAGAGGAAAGGAAGTGAGGGAGGAAGGAAGAAGAAAGGATGGTAGAGGGAAGAGAAGGGGAGAGAAAGTGGGAGAGAGAAGAAAACCACAGATCTTCAGGGAGAGAAAGACAAAGCAGGAATAGAGAGACACAAAGCTGCAGGGTCTGTCCTGCCCAGACATGAAGCTTCGGCGCTAGCCCTTCCCAACAATGAGAGGACAGGGAATTCAGGGTCTAGCGCAACGCCAGCATAGCTGTGGACAGCTTTTCCCCCATATGTTTACAGAATTCCAAAAGTACAGAAATAGCTGTTGAACTCTAAGCAGTTTTTGTAAAATTACCCTAGCTTGGAGATGTTTTCATTCTAGCTTGGGGACTCTCTGGTAAAATCTAAATAAGTGGAAACGTTTAGCTATTTTGGTGATTTCCTTGAGCTAAATAATATTCTGTCGATGAGATGAAACACAGAAAGAGAAAATGTAGATATTTTCACATTCACATAAATCAAAGTGGCTGAATGTTTAAAAACAAACAAAAAAGTGCCCTGAGGCTGAAACCAATTATGGAAATTCTTAGCCAAAAGGGATAATTTATTAGATCATTTATAACAAGAAGCACAAGGAACAAATAAAGACTGATGTCTGTGACCTCAGCTACCACAAACACAGTGATATTTTCTATTTATAAGAATGATCACAATAAGTTTATGGAGGGCTCGTGGCAGGAGAGTCAGTCCCTGGGTAAATAAGAAGCCTCCTCTTTCATTCACACCCTGGATCCACTCATCTAACAACTGGATTTGACTTTTCTTTCTCCCATGGTTCTATTCATTGACCTTATGGCCTGTTCTGATTCTGTCGTTCACAGAAGCTCAATGAGAACCATCGTCCTCACGAGGTTTATTCCCATTCATTCTTCAGATAGCAGCTCAGACAGTACTTTCCTAGGGAAGCTTTCATTGGCCATTAACTCTCCTCCAAAATTAAACTGAATGCTATGTCTTAAACCCCCCAATTAGTTTCTGTCCCATCCTTGGAGTGGAATCCTCATAAGTGCAAGGTCATTGTCTACTCTGCTCACTATGACATCCCCAAGTCCTAGCAGAGTGCCCATCCCTGACTGGAGATTCACGACATTTTAAAAAATAAATCAGTAAGGTATCATTAGGAAGTCTGTGACTGCAAAGAACAGAATATTTTAGTAACATGTTCAAGAGCAGACATTTCCACAGTTGGTTAATCAATACTTTCTTATTGGTCAGGATGTGGTCATGTGCCCTTAATCCACCTATAAGAAAGGCTGGTAAAACAAATGTCTGACACTTTCCAAATCTACAATAAGCAGTGGGCACTACAGGCAAGAAAAAATGCCAGGTGAGTGTCTACTGGGAGCAATTAAGTGTCTGTCAGAAAAGGAGATTATATTCTCGACCTACCATTATTTTTTAAAAGGTGTCATTAAAATGTGAGCTCCGTTGTTCTTGGTCCAAAGAAGTAGATGTGCAGGTGAATAAAAAAGCACTTCATGAATAACTGTTTACAATGTCTAATAAGAGAAGAATTATCCATATCATAACTTTAAACATTGTTTTGAACCTCTTTGATAAGAGGATTGTACCAAAAATGCACCTCATCCCATCTTGTCACTATTGTCTGGTGTTCTTTCACCGACCAGAGCTGTCCATTAGTGGTGTTATTACAGCAGCATGGTTCTGTTGGATCTGGAGAAGAAATATTTCATGCTGTTGTCAATTATTTGTTCTCTGTAAATGACAGGCTTCTTTCAAAAACTATTAGATCAAGAAGAAACACCCATTAAGTACTGTTAAAAAAGACATAGTTTGAGGACGAGAAGTTTCATAGACTATTTAATACAATGATAACATCGGGCATGACTTTGCAATTATACTGAAACCCAATCTTATTGAGAAGTCAGAGATGCCTAGGCCCAACTCATTTTATGACTGGGATAGGAGCTTTCCTTTCAGTGTTGATACTGGAGACAGATAGTATGTCTTTTACCCTGTCTCCCCTGATTAGCTTCACTTATAACCCTAGTTTTAAAATTCTTCAATAAGATACAGGGTGCTGAAATGTTCTATTTCAAATTTCTTGGCAAGAATTTGACATACCTGGGCATAAAAGCCAGCCCAGACCCTTGTCTTGGAAATGAAGGATGAATGAAGTCTTTCTTCAGCTTAGAAAGTTGGGAACACATGGGCGGCGCTTAGGGTTTTTCCGGATCTGGAAGACTGGTGACTCTACTTTTCCCTGGAAGCATTCATCGGACCTGGCAAGTTCATTCATACGAGGGTCCCCAAGCAGTCCATAGCGTGTGTAGTCCCCAGAGGGGGCGTCTTTACACACTGTGTCCCTCGGAATCAGCTGACATTTCAACCCGGTACAGGAAATCACTCTCTGGTAAACACCGCCTGCTGAACTGATATTACAGGAAAATCTTTGTGTTGTGATTGTTTCAGAAGGAAAAAAAAAAAGTCGACTGCAACATTTAGGTCTTTTTTTTTCCTGATCATGTCATCACCCAGTAGACTTTATCTTTACTTCATTGTTTAAAAATTATAATTTTTGCTATTTTTAGAAGCTTAAGACTATGTCTCTCAAAGAAGGCTGTTCTTTCCCTCCCCTCCACCCTGACAGGCTCTATAAACAGATTTTCCTGTTTGCTCGTGATGTGATTCGCTGCTGAGAGTGCATGACAAACACTAATGGGAGTGAGGTTGTTTGTGGGTACAAATATTAGAAATGACATCATTCCTTTTGGAGAATTTGGAAAACATTTTGATTTTTTTGTTTTATAATTTAATCTTTATTGGTACATTATGAATACACATCATCATCACATTCAACATTGAGAGTTTGTACCAGAATATGACATGACTTGATTCTCATTTCTTTCCCTTTTCGCCCCACCCTGCAACCCTCTACCCCCATATACATAAGATGTGTTTCCTTTTTTCTTTATTATTACCACTTTGATTTTGAGGACATTTCTCAAAGTAATCAAAAATGTTTGATAGAATTAAGCTTATTAGGACACATTTTTTTAAAAAGCCAGGTAAAGAAGTAAGTGATTTGTTTCTTTCTGATTAGCCAAGATCACTTGCATCAAAATTATCTAGAGTTCCTTTAGAAAATGCAGATTCTGTGTCTCTTTTTAAATGTTGTTAAATCAGAACCTTTCAGTATAGAATTTTAAAATATAGACTTTTGAAACTGGTCCTTATTCCTCTTTGTCAAGGCAGATTTCACATGTCTTTGAGAATTGTTGAAGGCATTTCTGCTTTATCAGTTTTCCAGATTCATTAAGCTCCAGAAGGGAGGGTGAACAAGTGACCAGAAGGAGACAAGAAGATAGTACTTGTTTCCAAATCCAGAACTGGCTGTATCTATAATCTAAAATATAGTTGAAGGTCTCTGGACCATCTGCAAGTGTGGGCCTTTTTTGGTAGAATAAGGAAACCAAACTATCCTTTCTCAGAACAGTAGTTTTGAAAGTATTAAAAAAAGATAAGATTACGAAGAAAATAAATTAAGATATAATTTTATTAATTGACCTCTTGGGGAAACTTTAGGTATAAATGAAGAATCTCTGGCAAGGGAACTAAGAGACACAGCTATGAGATGCCTACTAAATGGGAATGACAGGTCAGATTCGGTCAGACGCCACTTGTCCATGGCAGCATGATTTAGGAAGAGCTTTGGCAGAAGAATCCAACCACATTTCAGGAAAGAACCAGTGAAGACAACAAGAAAAGTGCTTAGGAACAGAAACTATAGGAAAAGGGCTTGATTTCATCTGTCTTACATTTCTCTCTTTGTACTGGATAATTTCCTGTTACCTGCACAGCAAAAATTCTCTTCATTTAAAAAAATTATACCTGTGTCCTACACTTTCCTTGAGCTACCATCCTACCTCTCCCTCTACGCACCCTCCCATCCCTCCCTCTCTCCCTCCATCCCTTCTCTGTCTCTGTCTCTGTCTCTCCTTTTCTCTCTCTCTCCGGATCTAGAAGCAGTGATCTCTGCCTCACTCTGCTCTCACATATGGCTACCTGTCCTTCTGCCACTATTTCACTGCTGCTGTTGTTGTGGCCCAAGTTCTCAGGAGCTGATACTACTGACCAGTCCCTCTCCTTGTGGTGTACTGGTTCTACTGCCTAACTCCTCTCTGTCTGCTTTTCTCACTAACACAGATGGTCCTCTTCAGTCTGACCTCCTCAAGCCCCTCTTTCTTCATCTTTCACTCTCAAAATGCCTCTCATCCACAGCTTCTGTCCTCAACTCCCTTGCCTTCATTTTCCACTCCTCATCTGCTCCTCACCCTCTCCACATACTCCCTTGCTGAAGGTCTCTGCAGGTATTGCCTGATGGCATAACTGCCTAACACATCTACCTGTCTTGTGCTTCCCCCTCTGATTCAGTCTCTGTCCACTGCCCAAGCAGAAGCACTTTCTTCTTTGGAGTTAACCCATCTCTTGGTTTTCATTGAATTGTCTTCCCAAATGCCCTCTTGGAAATACTTCTGTCTTGGTAAAATGTCTCCCTAGAGAAGCCACACAAGATCCACACAAGATCCTCATGATTGGCCCATTGATGATCTGCCCTCTAGACCACAAATTCTAGACATAAGACATATTTAGGGCCTTCTATGTTGTTGCTCCCATCATGCATTGGGGCAATTAAGGTGAAACATCAACTGGATTGGCCTTGGGCTCCATTTCTAGGTGCATCTGAGTGGAAAACAAAGGAATGGTTCTAGGGTCTATGTGAAGTCTCTGGCTCCTTCTGCTCTGGCACCTTCACCTGCTCTGCTTACTATGGACCAAATAGCTTTGCTGCCTCACATCCTTCCACATGGTGTCTCTGCCTGGAACCAGAACTCTGTGGACTGAGAACCTGAGCAAAGCCAATGAGCCCCTTTCACGTGGTGGGTCCTGGGTGTTGTCTCTTAGTAATGAGAAAGCTGACTGTGACACCCACTGAGATGCTCAATGATCCCTCACCCACGTAAGTAAATTGTCTTGAGGAAAAGAGTCAAAAGATGGACTTCTAAAAATAAAAACATAAGTAAGTAGGCTAATGATAAAATACTACCACAATTCTGCCTCTTTGGGAAGTAAATGCTGTGGGAGTTTTTCCCTGCACTGGGGATTGTACACAGGGCCTTCCTATGAAGCTCTATTCACAACCCTTTTTTGAGACAGGGTCTGAGTAAGCTGTCCAGGTGACACTCGTATTGATATGCCTCCTGCCTCAGCCTCCCAAAGCACCGGGATTACAAGTGTGTACTGCCATGCTCACATGAGAACTATCATGCAATGATGTAAAATATCAAGGGAAATGGCAAAGAGAAGAGGATGACTAATCATTTTGATCTGATCAAATAAAGAATCTCTGAATCTTCTACCAGAATTTTACTGTTATCCTAACTTTATCTCACCCAGTCACTCATTCACTTATGCATGCCATGATAATGTGGGGTGACTACTCCATTACAGTGTGCAAGGCATCAGGGTGTAGTGGAGAACAAAGCAAATGGAACCAAGAAAGCAGTGAAAGAAGTCACAGTACATGGGTGTGTCTAACTGGGGAAAAATGCAAAGGAAAATTCCTGAAGCATCTATGAGATGAAGGATGGCTGCATGCTGAATTTCTAAGAAATTCCCTGAGCTGGAGCCCCTGGACCATTGAACTTGTGCTCGTAAGGATGTTAAATTTATTTTGTCCCCTGACTCAAAGGCTCAACCTAGAAGTGCTCTCAGAAGTGCCTAAAGATGAAGTAATTGTCAAGCACATCATCTGTGAGCCCAGGCGGGGACTATTCGTACGTATGCACACTATGTGTCAAAACTGTTCTGGATGTGGTTCTTAACCTTGCCAGCACATGAGAACCACCCAGATATTTTTGACAGCACTGCCCTTCCCTGAAAAATCCTAAATTATTGATATAGTGTTGGGATAAGACATGAGTTGTTTTTTAAAAGGTGATTTTAATGTACAGCCAGAATTGAAAAAAAAAAAATTTCTTAGGCAACAAGTCAGATGACTGTAAAAGGTCACAAGTCTCCATCTTCCAAAGTCCAAAGAAGCATCCATCTCTTGCTTTACTGCACTCCCATTCTAGACAACATCCTGACTGAGCCACTTTGAAGGATTTGCCATTTCCCAGCTCTTCTCTCCACAATCCATCTCCACTCTCAGCATTTCCTGTGGAGATCTCTACACCTCTCAGCCCTCCTGTGGAAGCTTAGCGTGAACTTTGTGCAATAACGGCGTCCTCAGATTGGCTACGTTCCCATCCAACATCCCTGCCCTTCTTCTCCCAGCTCTTCCTCTTTAAAATCTTGTCTATCTAGGACAGGGTGAAATCTCAGTTTCTGCTGGTAATCTATATAATTACATTACTCAGCCACCAAACCTACTCTTGTAAAAAGACTTGAGATATTTTTTTCTGAGCCAAAAAGAAAGGACCTTGCCACTCCCTGCCAGCAGCTTGGTTTGAGGAGACTTTATCTGCAAGACAATACCTCCTAGAAGAAGAGCTCCACCTCCTCGAGCCTTCCTTTTCAGCTGAGCAGGTGCTCATCAGGAAACAAAATCTCATCCTTGCCCATGGAACTGGCAGCACCTTCAAAGTAGGCCAAAGAATTTGGAGCTTGTCTAACCAGAAATTCTTACCCACTCCCAAAAAATGCATATCCTGTTCATCCAAAGAATGATAATTAGCACCTGCTTCCACCACCGAGCTCCTGTGGGATCTGGCAAGTTGCTCTCTTGGTTCCTCCGGTCTGTCCTGGCCACTGCTCTCAAATGAACCACATCGGTCATGTGACACGCCACCTAATCTACTAGAGAGGGTGCTGTGGGACTCTGTGGACTTAGTTAGGTGTAGCTGCCCTGACAAAACCATTAGAGAGTATATATGGAAGGCTGCAGCTAGAACATAGCCAGGGAGATGATCCAGCCAATGGGGCAACCTCAGAAAGGTTATAGAATACAGAAGCCCAGACAAACCCTAGAAATTGCCTCATCCAAATGTCATTAACACTTTGGGACTCACTTTTGGCTCACTCTATAAAATTATCGAAAGCAACAGATCTTCTTCCTAAAGAAAAACATATAAACACAAAGTTTCTCACACAATTTCAGGGCACTGTGTTACAATCTCCATGATCTCCTATTTGAAAACCCTGATGTGGTCTTGTTCCTCTAATCACTCCCCACTCCTCTTCATACAGTTACACACACACACACACACACACACACACACACACACAATCATACATGCACACACCACAGCAGACACACACATACATGCAAACACACATGTACACACATACAACATATACACACACACACACATACACGTTGAAGACCCTGCAGTCCAGAGAATCATACAGTCCTCTAAAGGACTCAGGTTAGTAGCAGAAATACAAGCTCCAAAGTCCTGATTCCAGTCTTATGGTATTTAACCAAGACCACTATCCTAAGCCTTCCCTAGAGGTTTGGGAACTGATTTTCTCTGGGACAGCTGTCCTTCATGTGAAGCTTCCTTTCTAGAAGCTTTCCTTTGCCTGCAAGCTTTTACTTTTTGGCAAGACAGGGAACACTGTCCCTTTTGATTAGATAGCCTCTTCCTTAGGAATCTTAACTTAACCTACTCAAATTATTTCCAAGCAAAGTCAAGGGGTACACAGCCATTTCTTCACCAGAGCGCCACCTGGTGGAGCAATGCAATAAATTGTATCTTTGTGAGGGGAAATGCCCAGGGCACCGGGGAATTCCTAGGGCGAGGAGAGTATGTGCTTTTTCTTCCATTTTTGATCCCAGGAAAACAATTTTATCCAGACTTTTGACATGAACATGCTTTAATACATCACTAAATGAAACCAAATTCAAAAACTGATTACCTGAAAAACTCAAACTTTTATTGCTTAGCTCCTCATGCAGTTAATACAATTATCCTTCCATTTAAAATCAAATAAATCCAAAAGTAAGAGTAAAAAGTATTTGTCTCTAAGGAATAATTGCTAACTACAGTTGGTAAGTAGAAGAGACCCCACACTAGTAGGATTTTCTTACACTGTGGTCCCATTATCTACAAGTAATGGAATTCTTTCTATCTCTGCCATCTCAGGGCTATATAATCCTGGGTAAATCATTTAATTGCTCTCATCTGTGACACAGAGATAATTCAAAGCCATGGCTATATCATTTTATCAGTACTCTATGACTTTGACAGTTTGTCACTTCAAAACTTCCTGTGTCTTGATTTCCTCTTCTTAAAAATGAGGAAGATAATAATATGACTCATCTCCTAGGATTGCCCAGAGAATTTAATGGTATAATTTGTTAAATTTTATGACATTTTCTGCCCAACATAATGGTGTGGGCTTTACTGGAAATGTTCATCGTCTGAAAGAACCACTTATTTTTTTTTTTTTTTGCAAGGTCGCTTTTTGTTAGGAAATTGCCTGAAATCTATGAGTCAACCATTCTGTGTAGCAGGGTCGTCCTTTGTGTACTTATTTCCTCCTCTTCTCTAGGACCCTATTCATCAACTTCTGCACCACAGAACCTACAGCTTTCATTTATCAGGATTCAGTGGAAATATCTAACAAATCAACATGGCACATAAAATCAGTATAATATTCAGACGGAGTAATCTGCTGTTAGTAAGAGAAGGGAACTGAGAGAGATTATCAAGTTCATTTGTTTTCTTTCTAGATGATGAAAATGAGCTCCGGGTCACTCAAGAACACACGTCTATGCAAGGCGGAGCTTTTGGAGAAAAACCTCAGGATCCTAGTGTTTAGTCCTGTCTCCAACCACAACAATGAGGGAAAAAAGAAAGACAAGAATGAAAGTCAAAGCATAAGAGTAAAACGCACACCTGACCAGTCAGTTCAGCTGAGCTACTAAGCTTCGAACACCGGAAACAGTATTCAAGCTTCATCCATGACCCAAAAGGATCAGATTTGCAATGCTCTACCTGCCGAGGCCGTCAGTGGTCACATTCCTCATATCAGAAAGTCCCAGGCTAAAGTCTGTCTCTCCGTGCGCTCAGGCCCCTCTGCTCTAGCAAGACACGAGGTACAGTCCCACCTGAAGCCTGCGCCCTCCTCAGCAACTAGACTCTTCAACATCCTGGGATGGAAAACCAGGAAGCTAGTGTGGCGTGGACCACAAGAATAAAGAAGATTGCCAGGAAGTTCAAATGGTACAGTTTCAGCTCCTAGCAGCATTCCAAAGTCCTAGGACACACCTCAGAAATGCTGCATCTGGTCTATTGATTTTACAAAATTTTCTGAAGAATTATTCATCACGATCGGGTAAGGTAAGTGTTTCTTTTCACTCTGACTTCCGCTCCATGACACTTCTCTTTTCATTAGGCTGTTAAGTGACCACATATATTCTGGGATCTACAAAAGGGAAAGTAGAACTGGGGAGAATTTAATTTTGTGAAAAACAGTTGAATGAATGGCTCACGCTCACTTATGTGAGTGAAATAAGTTGCTGTTTTCCACCTGCATGGAGGAATGAGCTGAAGAAACACCCCGTAAACTCATTCAGCGTCCTGACAAGAAAGTCCAAGGTCCAGATGGTGGTAGAGAGCGGATGTCCTGTAGTGGCTGATGGGACAGCTCTTTAAGGAGTGGAGAAGAAAGAGCACAAGGACATCGGAGGCAGAAGGTGGTCTGTGGACTTGGAAAGATAGAAGTGGAGGAGAGCTTATTAACAAAACAAGTTCTTTCCTATCAAAATATAACTTTTCCCACAGCACGCAATTATACATATACAATTATATAGGTTTCTACCTTACAGATATAGATGCACTAAAACTGTCATTTTTCTTTCTTTTTACAGAAACAAGTGAAGCACAATATATCAAAAAAGGCTGTGTTTGTAGGACACAATTTTCTTGCAGCTTTAAAGAGAACAGGTGTAACTGTGTCCGAGGTAAGATGTTTCATAGTTTTGTTCAACAATTAGAAATATATTTTTAAAATTAAAATATGGATCAACCATACATGTCTGAAAATAAAATTATTCTTCACCTCCCTTGTGTAAAACTAATTAAAGCAATGGCTATAAGAAAAGGAGGTCAAAGGAAATACCACCCAAAGGCAAGAAAGAGGTTAAGGCAGTGTTTTTTGTTTTTTGCTTTTTTAAGTATGACTTTGGGGAATGTATGATGTTTGAGGAATTTTTAGGTTTTTTTTAATAATTAATTAATTGGTACATTTTATACATAGATTATAATCACATTCAACAGTGAGAATTTGTACCTCTACATGACACATCTTGATTCTCATTTTTTCCCATTTCCCTGCCCTCCCTACCACCCTGATATACATAAGCCTTGTTTCCTTTTTTTCTTTTTTACTACCAAGCTTTTCCTTAGCTTTTTTATAATTTCTGATGATGTCATCTTTTATTTTAAGTAAATGTTTTTGGCTATGTTTTGTAGTTATTTCTTCCTCTTCCCTAGGCCCCTGAAAAAAAAATCCATAAATTCCAGTATCATGAAACCTATCTCTCCACCTTGGGCAGAGGCAAAGAGAAAGAGAGAGAAGGGGGAAACAGGGAAAAAAAGAGAGGGAAGAAATAGGAGAAAATGAGAACAACAGAGAGGTAGAGAAGAAGAAAAGTCACACAATCACAACAGTCAGGTGCAGGGGGTTAGTCCATTTGAATACACCTCGTCCTTTGAGTCGGTCTTTCATCCACTGAGGGTCAAATGATCACTGACTATTTTCACTTGTTTTCTTTGCATCTAATTAATCCTACCAAACACAAAGAAGTCTGATAGTGAGTTCCTTTTGCTGATCTATATGATGTTCGAAGATGTCAAAATTCTCTCAGCTTGGTCCATGGGCTGCAAAGTCCATCAGCTGCAAGGATTTTCTCTGATGGTCTTCCTCAAAAATCAACATTCTAATTTTCCCCAGTGTAACAAAGTTTCTCTTATATGAGAAACTCAAAGTATAAATAATTCAAAGGAAAAAACATAAGACAGATAGAAGGAAAGTGGGGATGGGTTTTTAGTAAATGGGAAGGGGACAGAGAGTTAGGGGCGGGGGAGCAAGGGGGAACTATAAAAGATGAGAATGTCCTATGTACGTGTGCCAACTTCCCACGGTGAATGCAATCATTCAGTTTTGCACAATTTAAACAAATTTAGTAAGAGTATAAGGCTCCTCTTAAGGAGGTAGACAAAGGAGATTCAACTAGCAAAAAAACAGGCATTTAAAACAGTAGTTCTACAGTATATTAAAAAGAAACATGTAGTATTATTATGCTTTAGTTTCTACTGGCTTTGGTAATAATAATCCATCTCTCAGTTACTCTCAGTAATTTTGTTGGTGTCCTTTTTAATTATAAATTTTCCCTTCTGAATCTCTTCACGGTCTTTAAGATGCTACTGCCAATGAGAAAACAAGACATAATTACACAACAAATGTGTACAACATCCACACAAAATTATATGTCTGAAACCCCGTGCTGAATGAGAAGCTGATTCAAATCAAGTGACTCCTCTTGGTCCCAACTTAAATTTCCCAACTCACTGTGAAAAAATTAAAAGGCAACAGAGATCCTGACACGTCAAAGTGGCTCTTGTGCCAGAAACTCAAGCAAGGATGTCAGGACCACTTTGCTGATATTATATGGGAAACATATACTAATGTAATAATGTCTGTTCCAGGCATTATGACCGCTATAGAGCACTACACAAAGATGGTAAGACTTCAGCTCAGAACAGCAGCAGAAAAGGGTTAATGCCACATGGCATTGGACTGATAGGAAGTTGTAGAGTGTGCGAAAGATTTACAGATAGGAGCAATTGCAGGGTAAGGAAATAGTCCCTGAGGTTGAGTAAAAGAACAGTGAAGAAGATAAGAACTGTCATCCTTCGGCCTGCTGCCAAGATCTGAGACAGTTGCCATATGGGGTTCTGAATCCACTCAACCAAATTCAATGCTGCTTGTGAGTTCTCTGAATATGAAAGGAATGTCCCAGCTTGATGAAGAAAGGACAGAAAAGGTCTCCTTGAGGACTTCTTATTCCATGCCTGTGGTTTCTCTGGAGATGACTGTCTCATGCTTCATTATTTCTTTAGTCATGACTTAGTTTAACTGTAAAAAACAGAAATCCATTCAAACAAGCAAAAGACATGAAAGAACCTTAAACAGAATGAATGAATGAACTCTTACTCCATGAGGTAAATTTCACAAGTATAATGTTAAACAAAAGATGGAAGTGACAAAATTGGCCAAAGTGTAAATTATAGGGTTCTACTTACCTAAGAATGCAAAACTAACCTAGGGTGCACTAACAGGAAGCCATTGTTATCTGGGTAGCATGGAAGAGACTGAGAGCAATAGAAATGGGAATAATGTGGATGAGCCTTAGAGTTCTCTTAAACAGGGATACTAGGCTGAGAAGGCAATGCAAGAGCTGTGACCGCTCTTTCAGCTTTTTAAAAGTAGAAAATAGAAGAGTGTCAGATGGCAGCTACGGCCCAAGTTGGACACATACTTTTTGGGCACTAATTCCTACCACCATTGTCCCTCTGTCCTTTGTCAAGAAAGTCATGAGCTCTGAAGGACTTCTTTCATCTTACAGCCCACCCAATGTAATGCTCTGTGCTACAAAGCTTGGAGATTCTAGAGAGTATCACAATCCAACTAGAAGAAATAAAACACCAAAAAGATTATACATAGAAGTAAAATAGGGATAACTGAATAACCCCTCAGGAATAAAAAGCAGAATTAATCTAGAGAAGTTACACCACACAGAAGGAAGAGAAGTTCACATACTCAGAGTGGGAGATATGCTTAGGTATTAGTCATCAATCTAACAAGGATCTTAGTAATTCATACACATTTAATAGGTTTTCCCAGTAAATACATTCTCTTATGCCGCAATATTTGCCCTTCACATGTAATTTAGGACCAGACATGAAGCTTAAAAAAGACTTCATAGAGATAAATAAAGGAAAAGATCAAAGCATCATGCAGGAAGGAAATAGAAAGCAAGATGGATCTACCAGATATGGGAGCGAACAATGGAAAGTGAAACATACATCAAAAATGTGCACACTGTATCAATTGAATGTATGATCTGTTAGTAATCAGTATTTGCACTGATGTACCATCCCAGATACTATGACCATGAATCTATAGCTATAACTGGGTGGGGAATGGCATGCCAGGAGTAGATGTTGGAGAGTAGAGGTCACAACAACTCATTACACTGTGGCACCATGTTGAGTGAAAAAGTGGATCTGGACTTTAGAACTAGTCCTATGATGTGCATCTGCATGTCTTTTAATCCATTATCAGGAAGAAGCTGTGGTGTTTAAGGGAGGCCTTTCAAAAGTAATAAGGGAGTCAGCCACAGACATCTCAGAGCTACCAAAAAGGGCAGCTCAGTGTTGCCAGCATGCCATGTTATTTGCCCCCTCAAGGGTGCTTCCTTGTCCTTCTATGAGCTTCAGTTCTTCAACTATCTTGCCAACTGGCTTCTGGGTTAATCGGTAAAATGAAATGAAGCACTGGGTAAGCACACAGAAGAGACAAGCCAGAGTATCTCCTCTTTTTCTTCTACTTCGGGCAAGACCTCTGGTAGTAACTATGACACCCTCCTCAATTCTTGCTGCCAACAGAAAACTTCTACCAATTAGCTCCTGTGGGCCACACTGATTCTTGAGTTCTGTATACTGCAAACAGCCCCTTTATCCTTCTTATCCTACTGGAAGTAGTAGCAGCTTCAAGCTATTGCCTTACCAGCCTATAGTGTTTCTCAATTCCTCTAACACCTTTGTGAGCAGTTCCGTATAGTAACTTCCCTCTGCTCATCTCTGTGCTCCTCACTCAACCCTAATGTAGAGAATGAAAAAGTTCTTCCTCTCCTATTTACAGGACATTCCTCCAAAAGACTTACCACGGGAGTTATTGGAGGAAGATTTTGGATGGCTGAGGACTTCATAATATTTGTTTTCATATTTTTAAAGAAAGACATGGGCCGGGGATATAGCTCAGTTGTTCCAGCACCTGTCTTGCAAGCGCAAGGGCCCGGGTTCGATTCCCCAGTATCCACGCACAATACTGAGTGTGGAGACTCACCCCAGCAGCAATCAGTACCACATACCACAGTGCCGGGCATGGTGGCTCACACCTGTAATCTCAGCACTCAGGAGGCAGAGGCAGGAGGATTGCTGTGATGTGAGTTTGAGGCTGAGCTCAGGGCCAGCCTGAACCAGAAAGTGAGACCCTGTCTCAAAAAAAAAAAAAAAAAAAAGGGCCGGGGATATAGCTCAGTGGTTCTGGCGCCTGTCTTGCAAGCGCAAGGGCCTGGGTTTGATCCCCAGTAACCACATAACAATACTGGGTGTGGAGACTCACACCCAGCAGCAACCAGTACCACATACCACAGTGCCAGGTATGGTGGCTTATGCCTGTAATCCCAGCACTTGGGAGGCAGAGGCAGGAGGATTGCTGTGATGTGAGTTTGAGGCTGAGCTCAGGGCCATCCTGAACCACAAAAGTGAGACCCTGTCTCAAAAAACCTTTTTAAAAAAAGAAAAAGAAAAAAGAAAGAGAGCAGCGGGCGGCTCGGGAAACGGCGACTGCAGCACCTAGTCTGCGGCACTGAATCTGCGCCCGGTTTGGAGCTTACTTGTCTCCAGGCCCACGCCGGAAGAGCGCCCAGGGACTGAGTTTAGCAGCGGGCGGCTCGGGAAACGGAGACTGCAGCACCGAGTCTGC